>CM031572.1:5612089-5849862 GCA_018467065.1 Ephestia elutella
ATACATTTATGAAAACATACATTTTTGGCATAAACAAATAAAATAAAAAAAAACAAAATAAATCCTAAGTGCGTCGCCTACACTTACAATACATTAAATTTAGACAATACACGTAATTATACATTTAATTTAGTACATAATTTATACAATTTTGTGCAATTAAGTTTTAAATAAATAATAATAATATTATAATTAACGCATTTCGTTAACTATTATTGGATTATAAAGAAATTAGACCTATTGACTGTTTGAAAATTGAAGTTGACCTGAATTTTTCAAAATTAAGCAGAAATGCCTGATTGAGAGTATATTAAAAAGGGTAAAATTAATTCCTTATTTGTTATTCATTTTGAAATTTACATACAGTTTGAAAAGACACATCAGAAATTATTATTTCTGACATAAGAATAATACATCAGTGGGTAGCTAATATTAATTAGTACTGATTAGAGTATCTACTTAAATGAGTTTCTACTTAAATCAGTTGATATAACGCACTCGATAAGAAGAAGAAGAAGTTTGTATAAATTTTGCCCCAGAGTGTAGTAGTACAGAAGAACTTTTTATTGAGTCTTACTAAAGCGTGATAGCAAGTTAGTTCTGTTCGAATTTAAGTTGCCCTGCACCAGGTGTAGTAATCTTTTATTTTGTTGTTTGTTTTTTTTTTGCTTTAAGAAGCGAATGGATTGGCTTGGCAGTTAAACTTACTGGCCGTCGAAAATATAAAAAGAAAACGTTTTAAATTTATTATTCGAGTGACTTTCATGTAGTTATTAACTCAAAGCCTTTAACTGATAAAAAACAAACTTAAGAGAGAATGTTAAAATGCCATTAATATTATAACAGACAGTTCTAACTCAATCACGCATAATCTGTGTGCCCCATGTAGAAATCCGTCCAGTAGATTTTGCGTGATAGAGTAACAAATTTAGCAAAAAAAAAATATAGCTTAGAATTTACTTAATTCAAACAAATCGTAAAAACACACATTGTTAAGATTAAGTGTTGAACGCAACCCCATTATTTTATTTGGTGTAACGAAACGCACCCAATGTAGTTTTGCCGCCTTTATTTCTGTCAGCTGTCACTTCATTCCATTCTCTTCGTTGTTACTATTTTTCAACCGACTTCCCAAAAAAGGAGGAGGTTATATGTTTCGATGTATGTATGTTTTTTTTTATGTATGTTCGCCGATTTCTCCGCCTATAGTGGACTGATTTCCGAAATTGTTTTTTTATTCGTAATGGTATATTCCCAAGTTAGTCCCATTTTAACCACGTCAGAATCTGTTCGGTAATTTTAAAGATACCTAACAAAATATAAAAATACCAACATTGCATTATAGAGCAAAAGTCCACGACAGCATGCCCTTCCTTATTTTATTAAAACTCAAAATTTTCTGTGTATGTTCCCAACATAGAAATAGCGATTAGCAACTATAAAAGTTGGATCATGATTACTTAGGCAGATTATTCGTAGCAATAACATTTAAAGTGGTAACTTAATTTCCTCAAAGTAAAGTTTTTTTAAAGATTTTATTCCTATATGAAATCACGCCATCCATTACCAGGCCATTAGTACAGATATAAACACCTGCTAGACATTGTAACTTTACTAAATTAAGTTATATTTGTTTTATTATAAAAGCTGAATTTAATATTACTTTGGGAGGCCCCAAGGGTGCTTTTTATATCTATAAAAATCATCCTTGCTATCCATATTACCTGCATAAGCAACTAAGATCCAAACTTCATACCTAGTCGCATATATTTTTCTTATATACCACGCAGAGAAACATTCAGTATTTTTAAAATAAGGAAGGTTTGGTCGTTACGGGCTCTCGGTCTATTTATGTGCCAAAAATAATAGACAATTTGACATGTTTTGACGTTTCATATCAAACTGACATTAAAAGTTTCGAATTCTTAATTCTTTATTTTCGGCCAGCAGTGAAAATAAGTTTTTATTAAAGAAAATAGGTGTAGAAGCACTAAAAATGATAAAATAACCCTTTTTTCCAAAAAAAATGAACCGACTTCCATCATAAAACTTAAAATCATGAAATAACAATAAAGAAAAATGTATTAGCATGCTACCTACTGAATGAGGTGAAGTCGGTGCCAAATTAAATATTAAATAATCTAAATTAACATTAGAATAATGTATATATTATATAAAATGCCTTTAACAATTACATAACACCCTTACTCCTGCACTTGGCACCGACTTCACCTCATTCAGTAGGTAGCATGCTAATACATTTTTCTTTATTGTTATTTCATGATTTTAAGTTTTATGATAGAAGTCGGTTCATTTTTTTTTGAAAAAAGGGTTATCATGTTGTTTGTTCTCAAATTCAACACACATCATAAATAGAATAAGTCAGACGATATATGTAGGTATAGGGTGACTTTTTAACTACTGGCCATATTTTTACAATATGCTTAGTAATTTATAGTAAAAGAATAACATAAAAGTTTCAACTTCCCATACTAAATCCCATCAGCTAATCGACCAATTTGTTATATATGACAGATTTTTTTGGAAACCTGCTTAATTTCATCAACCAAATATGCTGCAAAAATTTGGCCATTGCTTTCAAAATAACCCAAATTTTCAAATTAAGAGCGAGGTATCTCGCTTGTTTTATTTATAAGCCCAAAATGTATTTAAAGAGATTATTATGAGGTCAGAGACGAATAACATATAGAGCGGAAGATCCAAGAATCAAGTGTTACGATCAGATATCGATGTTAATAAGTCAATAAAACGTCGTCCGAGTGGAAGCAATCTCTTTTTATGAGTCCCGGGACGATAACAGCTACAATCCAGCCTTTGAACCTACCTATTACTGCCTAATACATGGATATCTTATACTGTTTCTAGCAGGAACATAATTCATAGACCTGCTTCAATCAGAAGAATTATTTACTAATTTTTGAGACTTTGATCTTTGCAGGTTATTACACACTTTATTTGGTAAGTGTGAATCTCCGTTCGTAAGTATTCGAATTGCTAGTAGTTTGTAACTTAAAATAATATATAATGATTTTTATATTAATGATTTTTATATGGCGTCTTGTTAGCCGGAACCGCCGACTAGTTTTGACTTCATACGGAAGTCATTTTCAAGGTAAGTTAGGACCGTATTTCCAAATCATCGTCGTTAATCAAATTAATATTATATTATTTATACTGAGCTGATGTGAAACATTCCTGTAATAAACATTTTGTTTTCCTTTGGTAACACAAAGAGTCTCATCAAATTATCAACTCTATCAGTAGATGAGTACTTAGATTTTAAACTTTTGTAATCAATTAAATGATTAATGTAAATAAAAGAAAAGAAAAAAAGTTTTACGTGAGTGTGACAGTGACACAGTGGTCGTGTTCTCCCAAATGGGACATTAATTACGTAATATGGAGTGTTCCTATGTCGTAATAAAGTATGTTCCTGGTACCAGACGCCGTGATTCTTCTCTTGTATTAGCGCTCGGGTGACAAAACCTTCGGGGAACATTTTTTTTCTATTATTTTTACTTAACTCAATAAGTAAGTAACAATTAAATCCATACTAATATTATAAATGCGAATGTTTGGATGTGAGTTTGTGAGTTTGTGAATTTGTGAGTTTGTGAGGATGTTTGTTACTCAATCACGCAAAATCTACCGGACGGATTTCGATGAAATTTGGTACAGAGGTAGATAATGACCTGGAATAGCACATAGGCTACTTTTTATCCCGGGAAAAAGCACTGTTCCCGTGGGAAATTCACGCGGGCGAAGCCGCGGGCAAAAGCTAGTACAAAATAAGTTGTATTAGGTCCGATTTTAATATCTTTTTATTTCCTAATTTTAACAGTCAATTTTCCTCATAAATAAAATTAAAATATATCAATTTCTTCTTCTACTTGCCTTTATCTTTATTGCAGAAAGAAAAGAAAAATAGCCTTCTTTGAAGGCCAAGTTTCAATAAAGAATTTTTTGAATTTGACTTTGCAGAATATTTGTCTTAAGTAATTTAGAAAAAGTAAAAAAGTAAAAAGAAATAATACTTTTAGACAACAATTCCTTTCTTGGTAACAAAATTACTTGAGGAACCGGCAGCTTGTCAACAAACGTTCTTCCATTAAATTGATCAATTAATACAGCCCCCGGCAAAGATTACTTACTTCAATTTTGATCTATAGCTTTAACATTTAACAAGACAAAACTTGAAGGTATCTGTCGAACAACAAACAGTCGAAATAATAACAAAAAGTTTACGAACAAAATTCACCGTTTCAATTTATGTTTTCTCAATAGCGGGCCATTTCGTTAATTTGAACTTTCTTTTTATTTCGGTTGCTGATTTAATATTTATTGATGCCATGCCCTATTTACAGGTAGAAATGAAAAGAATATGATCTCACACGACTTATCATGTAAGGACAAAAAATAGTCAGAAAGCTTATATGTATTTTATTTACAAATAGAAGAAAAGATATAAAATAGAAATTTTAGACTCGAAGTTTTAAAATGGTGTTTGGATGTTGATTTTCATTCTTAAATTCTAGCAGTTCGTAATTTGAGGAATTTGAATTTAGTTAATAATCGTAGAAAAGAGTGACTGAAGAATGAATGACTTTGTTGCTCTATTGACTAACAAACATCCGCACAAACTCACAAAGGATGGATGGAAGGAAGAGGATGGAAAGTGACTTAAAAATACATGTACCTAAAATCTAGTCACACTCAAAATAGTTTATTAAAAGAGATAAATCCATGTTAGTAGAGTCTTCCTTCACAGGCGACATACTGGGTTTACTGGTTGCCGTATTCAAACTGAAATTATGCCTGGGCACGTAGCCCATCGGCGAAAGTTGAAGGTTACATATGGCGTAACAATAAATTTCCCTCGTAAATTGTAACATGCCGATTATACCGGATTCACTGAATCACTTTTCACTTTTCAATCAGTAAGTTTCATTTTCAAATAAATAATTAATTTTTAAATTATTATAACTGCTTGTTACTTAAAAATGCTGTCATTGAAATTAACTCAGCAGTGGATGTCCTGAGATATTTATATAAAATAAACTTTCTAATTACACGACACACTATGACATGATGTAAGCCCGTAATAACACGGTCTATATACATATAATAAAACAGTAAAAATATTTTGTCTGTACATTTAGTATTTTTGACTGAAATGGATAGAGGGAGACCTAAAAAGAATAATAGAAAGCAAAGTAATTTTTTTTTAAATTTCTTGTCTGTCTGTATGTATGTACGCGTTTCACGCAAAAACTACTGGACGGATTTGAATGAAACTTTTTTTGTTGTATAGCTAATAAGCCTGGGCAACATATAGGCTATAATTGATTTTGACAACTAGAACACCTGATGAACCTTAACAGAACTGTTAAACAATAAGAAATATGAAAATGGTACCTTTGCAAAAGTTAATCAATCTGACGAGCATTTTCTATTGACGTATAAAAATCGAAGATCAGGATCATCTGATGAAGAACTCGAAGAGACCAGCTACTCTATTACATATATGGAAATGGCGCCTTAGCAAAAGTCGTTCAACCTGATGAGCATTTTCTACTGACGTATAAATAATGAAGATCTGGAACATCTGTTCCTGTTCTTCAACATATATTCCCGCGGGACACGGGATAACCAAATGCCTAAAATTTTAAGTACTGGAGTTTAGGTTACTACAGTTTGGAACACAAAAAGATTTTTCATCTAAGCGAAACTACTACTACAGCTAGTACGAAATAAGTAAATAAAATAAATGATTAATTAAATGTTATTACCTTTGGTGTATAATATGTCGAGCAATGAGTATGTATCTTACCAATATTCTATATACCTTCTTTAGCTAATTAAAGTGGAGTTTAATAAAGCGAACTCAACTCCTATTATTATACCTAATGTTGAGTGGGTTTATCCCATCTGATTTTCGGTAGGAATCGTATCGTATCGTATCATCGCAGCCTACTATGTGTATCGTTCATATTGTGTTATTTTATTTTATTTTTTTATTTTATTTTATTTAGAAGATTAACAGCGTTACAATAAATGTATACAATTACTTAATATTTAAATGCCGATAACAAATCTTCATAAATTGAAAAATATTATAGCTTTATAATATAATGCCACTTAAAACTAAGAAGTGTTACAAATAAAAGTTGTGAAGCTATCTGCTCAACAACTAGCAAAGTAAACATAAATAAAGTAGTAGACTAAACAAATTAAATTACAAATTATAATACTATGTGGTGATGAGTCCATCACATCACGCACATTATCATTGCAACTTGAAATATCATAAACTTATGAAAAGTAAGAATTAGCCACCGTACGCTTTATACTAGAAGGAGAAGTATTAAATAGATCAAAATCAAATTCATCTATATAATTGTTACATATGTCACAGCCACGAATTAGAAAAGAATTATGTCTATAGTTCGTACTCACTAGAGGTAAATACAAAATAGGTCTATTACGAAATCTAAGTAAATTCGTGCGTAAAAAGAGTTTACCTAATAATTCAGGACAGTCAACCATTCCACTTGCAATCTTACTTACAAAACAAACATCACTAATTTCACGCCGTAAGCTTAAAAAGGCAGTATATGATATTTGCGACAACGTTCTTCATAACTGTTACATTTTACTTTAGCTTTATAATCTAGAAAACGCAAGAATCTTTTTTGAATATTTTCAATACGATCAATGTACACCTGATATTGCGGGTTCCACACTTGAGAATTCCAACAGGCTCCTAACATAAGCACAATACAATATTTTAATAGACTTGACATTCGCATAATGAAACTCAGAGACCTAGAAGCCCTGCTAACTATGTGGTCAATATGTTTATCAAATATAAGTTTATGATCATGTATAACTCCCGAATCTCTAATATGATTCACCCTCGAAAGTGATTCTCCCTGCAATTTATATTGAAAATTTACATTGTTAGATTTACGTGAAAATGTCATACAGAAACATTTTGTTACATTCAGATCAAGTCTATTTTGAATACAATATCTCTCAAACGAATTAAGATCGTGTTGTAGTTCAACCGCATCAGAAACTTCTTTAATGGTTTTTAAAATTTTCATGTCGTCTGCAAATAATATAATTTTGGAATGCCTAAATGCTAGTTTTATATCAATAATGAATATAATGAAAAGCAAAGGCCCAAAAATAGACCCTTGCGGTACACCTGACGGTATTGATAACCAATTAGATGTGAATGTGTTATTTTAGGTAACTCTATACATGTACCAAATTTTATAGAATCCATTTCTGAAAATTTGCATACGAGAACATCATCCATTGTCAGTCAATTTTTAAAATAACGACACTTTAAAATTCACGAAATAACACGATGTATCCGAAATACTAAAAACCTTATAATTATCGCAACGTAGTTTCAAACAATATTGTAATACGATGACCAATTTGCTATGTTCTATAGATATTCTGCCCGTGTTCAAAATTTCATGTAAATTGGTTCAACAGTTCTTGGAAAATGGTGTAATTCAACAGTTACGCATTTAGTCATATTATAGTTTCCAAAGTTTTCTATTGAAGAAATAAAATGATTTTTTTTCTAAATTAACAAATAGAGAAATGATTGAGTCGGATAAACTAGGTATAGAGCTGGTATATATTCAAGCTATTTGTGTAAGTACTTAATTACGACTAAGCATGCAACCAAAAATAGCAAATTTTTATAAACAAAAGCTAACACTTAAAATTATCTTATCTTACATGCTTGGTACTAAAATGGTACACTAAGGGCTGCTTATGGTAAAAATGCATACATTTACTATTTTTACTAAAGAAATGAGGTGTTTTATTATTTTCTTTTTAGCTTTTTTACGACTTTTATACAATTTTAAGGGCAGCTGTTAACTGTTAGTTGCGGGGGTAACATCGTAAAATTATTTATTTATACGACCCAATTTCATCGGTATGTTGGTCTACAAAGTATTTTCGGGTCTTATCGAGACCAAATCAGGGGTCAACGGTTCAGCGCACCGCTGCCATTGAACGGCGGTATGCAATGTTAACAAGTAATTTACTGTTACAATATTTTTATAAATTTTCATTACAATACAGCTATGATAAAAATACAGTCGTGCATGCACGTTACTAATACTTTTAGAACTTTACAAATTATAATATTGATATTTGTTATATAATCACGGGAATCTACTTGACGATAAAAAAAATGGTACACTCCCAGGAAAATATCGAAAATTGCACAACTGGTCCTTTTTATCCCTAAATTCCCAAACTTCTTCCTACGCCCACTAAGTAGTTTCGGCCTAGCGGTGTTCGTCAGTCAGTCAGTCAGTCAGTAACGGAAGAATTTAATATAAATCTATACTAATATTATAAATGCGAAAGTTTGGATGTGAGTTTGTGAGTTTGTGAATTTGTGAGTTTGTGAGTTTGTGAGGATGTTTGTTACTCAATCACGCAAAATCTACTGGACGGATTTCGATGAAATTTGGTACAGAGGTAGATAATGACCTGGAATAGCACATAGGCTACTTTTTATCCCGGGAAAAAGCACTGTTCCCGTGGGAAATTCACGCGGGCGAAGCCGCGGGCAAAAGCTAGTAACTAATAATAAATAAATGCGAAAGTTTAGATGTGAGTTTGTGAGGATATTTGTTACCTACTCAATCACGCAAAATCACGCAAATCACCAAATCAAATTTGGTATACTGGTTGAAAATACCGGGAATAGCACATAGGGTACTATTTATCCCGAAATCACCACGGGAGCGAAGCCCCGGGGCGCAGCTAGTAATACTTTAGTTTTAAAAGTAAAATTTCATTTTTACACTACTATTTATTTATTTATCACACAAATAATTAATTTAAAAACGTTCATTATTATTTCTATAAATTATCTTGATAAACATATATGTAATCAATATTATATAAACGTATATATTGATTACATATAATGCATGCCCCCGACCACATAACAAGCTCTATAATGAGCCGTAACGATCGCTAACTTCGAAAGCTTACCCGAGCTTTCGTGCAACAATATTGCCCCGTATTTGTTCACTCTCACGTGATGTACAAACTTCGATTCAATACTAATTTTGCATCATTAAATATTATGACACAATTATGATATGTACAAATTTATATAGAAAATTGTAATGAGCTGTACAGATTTATAACGAAAAAAATATACATACGTTTACTAAATTCGATTTAAGGGCTCTCAGTAAGTAAAAACGGCAATATTGGCTGTTTTCTATATGCTGCTGTTTAAAGAATTGAAGAGTTTTCGCCCTGAAATTTCTGATATGTATTGTAGAACGTATGTTTAAAGGGAGGACTGTTTCCAAAACACGATGGGAAAAATTTTGCTCGATAGAAAAAAATCCTGAAGTTACCTCTAAAATTTTATATGAATACAGATAACATCCGTGTTTTATAATAAAAAATGTTTTAAAATCACCAACACAAAGGTATTTTACCTTTTCGATTTCGTGACTGATTTAAATTTTTGAAAAACTAAACATTTCTATTAACTTTTTGATAAAAATGTGAATGGCGCGCAACCGGGACGTCCCCCCCCCCGCCTCAGCCGCTTCATATGAATTTTCGCTGACCGCCTAACCCCCCATTAAAAACTTTAATCTAACAGATGAGTAAAATGTTTTATTATTTCGTGTAAAATAATATTTTATTTATTTATTTTATTTTATTTTATTTGGAAAACATACAGTCTATATATCTTATTATTAATCTATTTAGATTCTAAGGACCATTTACATGTTTTCGCTTCTTAGGATTTTCCTAGGATATTCCTAGGATTAAAGTAACGAAACATTATTTAGGCAACGCTATTTTTTTTTAAATATACCTATGTAATTCCTATAAATAAATGAATAAGTACTATTCATAGAAATTTTCATATCAATATTTAATAATTTAAAAATTGGCTAAAAATTTGTAAATAACATTTTTAATAAGTACCTACATGTTATTAGTATTAAAACATCAAACAACAGACGTGTAACCATTTTCGATTTTGTTGACATTTTGCTACTTTACGAGTTTAAGTTATTAGCCTCCATAAACTCAACGTAACTATATTTTGTAACAAATACATATAGATAACCATCCAAGACCCAGGCCAATCTAAAAAGATCATTTTCCATCTTGACCCGAACGGGAATCGAACCCGGTACCTCCGGTGTGACAGTCTGGCATAATGACTATTATCCACTGAGGCGCTTTGGGTCACACTTTGATACCCGACGAAAACGCCTTGAAGCGATTGGGGCTCGAATCCGGGCCTCAGCTGATAACGACACTAGTGATGGAAAAAGTGTTATTCATTCAGTAAGAGTTCGTTAGAGTCGAGATCTGTTAATCGAAATAGTTTCTATATGGACAGCCCTATTGCCGAGGAGCAAAAAATTTATGGTCATAGAAAAAAAAAAGGGCCTCATAGTGCCGTGAACTTTTGAACAAGTTGTGTTTTTATGTGTGTTTTCTCCTGCTAAATTAACAATGAAGTAAGTGTTTTCTGAATAATAATTTGTTAGAAACTTATTACGGCATCGTTTATAGATTCTTTTAACTTTGTTAAAGTAAATCTGTTCAAAATAAGGAATATTTATTTTTCAAAATTTTTCGTGCCCCAGACATGGTCAGTAAATGTGATTATTAAGTATGTAAAATGATTTCTACGATAAAAACTACGTGTCAACTACATTTAGATATGTTATAGAAATAAATTAAAGCATTTATAGATCACTGTTTATTTCAGGAAATATAAGAAAACCTATTAATTCTGTATTCAGATGAAATAATGATGATCTATACCGCTGCGGGCTACGAATTGTTGCCCCAAATCGGCCATTAAAAATGTAAAGGTGTGTTGACTTGGGTTGTTTGTTTACATTTCATAATTCGGCGATGCTTAATTAATGGTGTTTGATTGACTTACAACTAAGTTAAAAAAAACACTTGAGTTTCGAGTGTAGTAATTTGAGGTGATGGAAAACTTGGAATTTCTATAGTAGCCTCTATTCAGCTTTTATTAAAACTTATTTTCTTTTGTCATAATTAAGTGATCGAAGGTTCGTTATCGCACTTTTTAGGGTAGGTTTCCTTAAATATCTTTAAAATTATAATTGTTTTTTCTTTACCAACGTTAAACTTTTTAGTACCTAGTAGTTTGTTTTTGCATGTGACTTGTAGTTAAAGGTATTTTTCTCCCGATTAGGATAAAAAAAAAACTTTAGACGGAACCCTCGATTTGTAAATTCGACTCACTCTTCAAAACACTTGTAGGATTTTATTATCAGCATCCTAAATTGTAACTTATTATACATATCTATCTTTGAATGCAGTTCGAATTTCAAACTTCGCGGGGGGAGCGCGGCTAGTAAGTAAGTATCTAAAAAGTTTGCCGCCGTGAAACAACCTTTATCGCGTGGCTTTTGAAGCGCTCCGGACCCGAATCCGTTCCCCATTCGCTGTGATTTATGTGTACTTTGCAAGTTCATTTTGACGACGTTTCTTTTGTTATTTGAAATAGTGCAATAATTCAACGTGTTCACAATTTAATGTAGTTTCTTGTGTGTTATTAATCTTTCTGTACAATAATCTCATAGTGTTAAGATATGAATATTTGTGAATAGTGACGTAACGAGACGGTTGGAGTCTTCAATTACTTTTAAAAAGGTTTTTACAAATTTTCTTTTCACTTTACATAATGATTTTATTATGTAAAGTCAAAGAATATATTGTTTTTCACGTTTATTGTCAATATTTTGCAAAACAAGTGAGTAGTTTACACGAAATCTAGGTTTATATATAGGTTGCGCGCTGCCATGTTGGGTTGGAAACTAGAAATTGATAGCCTAATTCTATGAAGATATTTAAGTTATTTCTTTTACAGGATAGATATTTTTTTTTACATTAACTGATTACGTGGTTTACGTGCTGTCTAAAATCATATGAAACCTACCATTTTTATTGCTTATATTGGAAAATATAAAACATTTAATGCAAGTGAATAAAATATTTACAAAATTGAAATTGAAACTTAAATAACTTGGATCTAAAACGTGATATTCATTTAACAATGCATCTTCATCTATCGCCTAACTAATATATTTTATGATACTAGTTTTATAATTTTAATTAATTGCCTCTATTTTTTGTACTGACTCTAAAAGTGCAAAACCATAGCGCGCTATTTGCGGTTGGTAATTCCTGCCGATCGGCAGCGCTTTAGAGCCCGGTCATCGCGCGGCGGCAGCGCCTGAGTGGTTATAGGCCCATTTAGACTGTGCAAGTTTCTTGCCTGTTGTATACAATTAAATTGAAGCAATTAAATACTCGCATGGTCTAAACAACAGTTGCTTGCAATTACTCATAGTCAATTGTTGCACTGCAATTACTCATAGTCAATTGTTGCACTGCAATTATTGCATGCAATTATTGCTCTTGCATGTACAAGAAACTTGCTCTGTCTAAATGGGCCAAGATCAAGATCTTTTTCACATGTTGCCACTCATAGGCGATGGGCTAGCAACCTGTCACTATATTTTAATCTCCATCAGAAAGCCCACTATTCAGCTAAGCGTGGGCTTCGAGTCTCACGACTCTTGGCTCTGTAAGGGATAAAGACGTGATTCTATGTATGTATTTATGTAAGAAAAATGTATAGTGTGCGTGATCTACCAAGCACATGGCTATTTTTCGTTTCATCTTACAGCAAATCTGATAATCAGAAACACATTATACGCACTATGTTTTTTATGAATGATACTCGTAGATAAAAAGCGTTTCGTCGGTAAATGTGATGATGCAAGTTCCATTAGGCTTTGGTTACGTTTCGGTTACGATTCGTTCGTAGTCACGCGATGTCAACATTACCTATCCTTATTCCTATTACGTTTTGCTTGGAGATAAGAGAATTGGCTGTTACTATGATCTTACTCATTATTAGTATAACTAAAAGAGTAGGTACCTATTTATTTCTTTTCAAAACTTTATTTACCTAAAAATAACAAAAGGCGAACGGCTAAACTTTCTCTTCCATACAACCTTCAGGAAAAATCAACATATCTCTATAACAAAGCTCACATCATGGGAAAAATAAATAGCAAATTAATAGTATAACGTATACTTATTGCATAAAAGTAATTATGTAAATAAATTAATTTACGAATAATTCTTTGCATTCCTGGTGATTGGATTTAGAGTATTCATAAAGATATTTGATAAAGGAAATTTACACATGGTACGTGGAACATTTTGGAATGCTTTGGCCTCATAGTCAGGAGCATTCTATATACGCTTTATAGGTACCATGCCATTTTACAGACCTATATACCAACTTATTTATACGTGGTTATCCTAATCTTCAGCTATTTAAAAAAAAATCATTTTGATACTTTTATTACAAATGTCGTGATGCTTTCACGAGGAAACGCTGAAGTGATTTTGATGAAATTTAGCATTGATGTAGTATTTGACCTCAAGTCATAAACTACAGCTACTAAGCTTTTTTTTTATTTAACCCCCAAAAGGTTGAAATCGAAGGTTTTGAAAGTTTGTAAAACAATATACGTCTATGAGTTAAAACAGAAGTTAAAACTTGTAGGTGCCTACTTATTCAGGAAGCAATTAAATATTAATTAGAAGTATTTTCATTATAGAACCAAGTATATTAATTTCTACATAATGTTGAATAAGCCGCACATTCTTGTTATGTTCCAATAAGTAATTAAAATCAACAAGTGATGAGGTAAATTTGTAAATTATTATCTACGGAATTAGAACTTGACTGTTATTGTTATATAATACTATTGATTTATGTGTATAGCTGATGTAAAAGCCCGTATATACGGGTAAATCTCAGTCCTTACCAGTAAATACTAAGATTTACTAGTAGATATTGGTAAGAAATAAGAATTCCCGGTATAGGTATTTTTTAGATTGGTATGGCGTATGAGTTGACAGTGGAAGATCGGGAACGGGCGAGTATGCAAATAGTTGAGAATCAAACGCGCTATGACATCTTGCGACAATTTATTCTCAGACTAAATGCGAAAATGCTTTACATTTCATGAGATTATTAATAAAACTAAAAGATTAGAAAACTCACAATATATGAGCTACGAATTCATTGCTAAGGAAGTGACAGATTGATTTTGACAGCCATTGACAGCTATTCTTAATAAACTTGACACTATGTAAGGCTTATGCCTTTTAGCTTATACAGCCAGTTTATAATGGAATACATAATAAATAATATTTCTATCATTTTTTTATAATTTATTTTTGTGATTTTCTTCAGCTACCCGAAGATATCGAAAATATATAAATAAGTATCAAAAAGACATTGTTCATCGCCGGCTTACTGCGGACAGTTCGTTCAATAAATAATAGTATTATCATTCATCATAATTAATGTCAAATAGATTTTCTGAATATATATTGGAGTATGAATATCTATAATTAAAATATACCATTTAGTAAGTATTTTTTGCGTTTCCGATACTCAAATCAAAGATGTCGGCCTTCACGTGTGTTCTGGGATGCCATTATCTAAAATAATATTACATTTAAGTAGTATATTTTTAATCTTTGATAAAAGATCGGATTAATTAGGTAATTTTTTAGCATAATATATTAGTTTTATTTATTAAGTACACTCATATCATTTCATATTTATATTTTTTAACGAAGAATTATGTATTTACTTTAATTTTTATACTTGAAATAATTCAATATTGCGTTTTCTTTACCTGGTAACACTCGATTCTTCAGCGTAGCTTCATTCTGACGTTGACCGGTTGTCGTTGGTCGACATTGACACTTGGATACTTGTCAACAACTGTCAACGTCAAAATCAAGCCGCGCCCAAGAATCGAGTGTTACCAATACTGAATTATTTAAGTAAAAATTAAAATAAATACATAATTCTTCATTCTAAAATATAAATATGAAGTGATATGAGTGTACTTAATAAATAAAACTAATATATTTTGGTAAAAAAATACCTAATTAATCCATTCTTTCATCAAAGAAGAAACAATATACTACTTAAATGTAATATTATTTTAGATAATGGCATCCCAGAACACACGTAAAGGCCGACATCTTTGATTTGAGTATCGGAAACGCAAAAAATACTTACTAAATGGTATATTTTAATTATAGATATTCATACTCCAATATATATTCAGAAAATCTATTTGACATTAATTATGATGAATGATAATACTATTATTTATTGAACGAACTGTCCACAGTAAGCCAAGCCCCCATACACTTTGAACAAAGTCCTTTGTTGCTTAATAAAAAAAAAACACAACAAGATATATGTAATAGGTATAAAGGCAAACTTACACAGTACCTAAATTTCACATTGGTCGCACAAAATGTCAGAGAATTTCCAAATATTTTTCAATGAAGCGGTTGTGGCATAACAGTAAGTATGCCAATTTGCTTCCAAATATTTTTCAATGAAGCGGTTGTGGCATAACAGTAAGTATGCCAATTTGCTTGAACTAGACTTTCCCAAACAACCGCGAGTTGGGTCCCCTGGTGCCCAAATTGTTTTTGCAGCCACCCCCTGGGTCCAAAGTTGGGCAACAGCATGCACTAATGCGACTAAGTGAGTGATGTGGTCCATGGGAATTCAATGTTTTACAATTTGATGTTATAGGTGAAGTGTGGCGTCATAATGCTGTAAACGTATAGAACGTACAATTTAAGAATATATTTTTTAAATGGTGTTTTAAAGCTTTGACTTCACTAAGCAACTTTGGCTACCATATCACTCTTTCTCATTGACATATTAATCATGATGTTTCATGCTCGGTGGAGATAAAGAAACAGATTGAGGTCAGTAGACTGCTCTATGGCTACGCCACACCGCCCTTGTCTAAAAAGCCGCAAAAGTTTCTTTAAGCGACTTAGCTTACAGGCCAAAGAGGCATCCAAAGCCAGGTTGGAACAGTGGACACCTAAGTATCCTCCGCTATCTACGGACCTCCCTCCAGCCAAGAAGCTCCCAACACGGTGATCACCTCTGGGCAGTCTGGAGTCCTCTAAATAGACTCCGGGTTAGTGTTGAGAGATGCCGTAAAAACCGTCTGATAGCCTATGTGATTGTTGAGCTGTGCAATCTATGGCTCATCTTAACATGCCCCAACTGCCCTTTCTCCTGTACCTTGGAAGATCCCAATGAGGCCAACGATAGGCGGTGGAAGTGGTCACATACTTATTGGTAAAAAAAAATCGAATTCTGCCATTTCAACTCGAGATCATCTCGTCATCGAGAACAACGATGTAATAATTTGGTTTAGTCTATAGTAGAAACAAGGTCTAACAAACCTTATTGGGTATAAAATTTATCAGTAATACTGTTTTTAAACTTTAACGCACCAATAAACAAATAAACTCAAAGTGTTAAAATAAATAAAATGAAACGTAACAATTAAGAATAATGGAAGTGAAGCTTTGAGTGAACGCTAGTTACGTTAGAAAGAAATAAAAACATTTTCATGGGCAGAAAAAAATTAAGGTAAGTACATCCATTTGCGACGTTTGATAGAATTTTCCACAAATTAGTCCGAGAAATTTTCATTAGAATTAAAGTAATATTGGTATTCTTATAACCATCTCCATAGCGATCTTAATTTAATTAGTTAAAAGAATTTTATTAAAATTAAATTTGTGTGAAAGCAGCCAGTTTCAAATAACAAGTAAGTGAAAACTTCTGGGAGAACAGGTAGCGAGTTCCATCATAATAAATACGACAAGTTAGGGAATTTGCTAGATTTCGGGATACTATATGTTGTTGCGTGTATTATACGCAACCGTGTTAAATTTCACATATACTGCACTTACGTTTGTTGATTCGCACATTCATTACACATAATTGTTTGTTTAACTATTATTTTAACGTTTGTTAGTGTTCACTAATCGTCTTCCAAAACAAACACATCTGTTTGTTTACGTAAAGTCAACTCGTCACCTTGGATGTTTGACAGTGACGTTTGACAGTGACGTTGGAGATGACATTTGGAGATAGCTCCTGCATTTGTGTCGAAACGACGGACGTGTTGCTAGAATGTTTTTTATTTACTTATATTTGTAAATAATATGGGTAATTGGTCAAAATTTATAGAATAATAATTTAAACAAGGATTTTATTAGATTAACTATATTTTTTTTCTTCGAGATGAATGTCGCACTCCTATAATTTTGTCTCTGGTCGAGCTCTATGTTTGTCTCGGATTTCGTGTCAGCTAGACTAGGTGACGTGGTTGAGATTGCCTCGTAGGAAACGATCAAGATGGTCTTTCTTAGTTCCAAGGCGCTCCATGGCTGGACGCCTCGCTTTTTGAAGCCCCCATGAGCGGAAGATAAGATGGAGCGGTCATGACGTGCCGCTTCTAACTCCTACTTCTAACTGCTAAGTTTAGGTTTTAAGTTGTTAGTTTACGCTTTATTTTTCCAATATTCCACGTTCCACGTGTTATACTTTATTAGTTTACTCGTTTAAACTATTTTTCCTCGTGCTTTGGCACGTAATTTAATGTCGTAACAAGGTTACTTCAAAATAAGTTTCTACTTATAACTTTCTTTCTTTTCGTTGTACATACTGGTTACAATGACCCTGATCCTAAGGGTAATCTCCTTCTTTGGATAAATAACCCCTATTTATCCCAGTAAAACAATAACACTTCATGTAAGCAAAGAGGATTGCTGACCACCCTTCGGTGTGAGACCACATGGCACTTCAACAATCCAGGACTCCCAGCTGTTCCTATATTACTGGGAGTGACGAGGTGATACAATCTACTAGAAGAAAGGAGAGGACCTAAATGGGATTTACCAAGTAATATCCATTTTATAACTAGAACTTAAACTTTAGAATTTATTTTAAGGCAGAGACTTTGCCTAACATGATTTGTTCCTAGTTTTATCACATAGAGAGGACGCTCTCAACCTTTGTTAAAAGGTAGGTCTTATAACCAACTTCAAGAACAAGGACATTTGTCTATGTCATGTGTTTTCATAGGTTATGATAATTAGATTTTAGTCTTAATTAGTTTGTTTTAAGAAACATGTGAGAAAAGAAAGGATTTGTTAAAACATTCCTATAGAAAGAATTAGCATTATGGAATAAGAATATTTAACTACTAAAAAGTGAGTTTACCAAATATGTATATTTTCTTTTTAATATATTTAACTTGATATATAAACAATTAACTTGTTTAATTGATTCCAACTAATAGTTGGTGGCGCCCTTGGTTAGAATTGAAACACAACATATATCTGGTCCCTTTCTTCAAATGTAACATTCCACAGAGCGACAAGAACCCACCGACCCACTCCGGAGTCTCCTACATAACGCACCACTGAGCTGGCTGTGCGTTTGTCCACCGGTGGCAGGCAGTGTTTTACACGCTTGTCCTATAGTGGGTAATAATGTACAGATTTACTTAACTTGACTTAAAGTCCTAAAGCCCCAGGTGGGGCAGACCGCGTTCATAGTGCTTCTCCATTGGGATCTGTCTTAGGCAATGTGCATCGCCTCCGACCAGGTGAGCCCGACTGCCTTTAGTTCGGCCGCATAGGTACGCCGCGCCGCCGCCAGGTTTGCTTGAGTCGACCAACTTTCCTCTTGCCTTGCGGTGTCCACTCATGAGTTTGCCTGGGAATAAGCGTGGGGTCCCGTTCGATATGTACAGACAGCATGTCAATTTATGCGTCGTCGCATAGAGATGCATCAGTTATAATAGTGAATTTGTAAATTTTGTAACGACTTTGGGTATAAGATGCTTACTTTTATTGTCTCAGAAACGCACAAAAAATGTAAGATTTTTAATTTGAGTGAGATATTCGCGAGTGTCGCCTTTTGTAGCAAAATCTTAGCTATCAATCAACGTGACAGTTGACGGAACACTTACATTTATCTTTGTGAGGGTGACGACCGTGGACGCGTGTTAACTTTTAGTTAATTTTGATTTATTTAATGTCAGGGCCATATGAAACTTTGTACTTAGCTACACATCTAAAAAAACTTTTATAGGTAATGTTTGTGAATTTAAAATAATAACTGGGTTGGAAAGGAAAAACTATTTTCCGTTCCATTTAGTTATGATTTTAAAGGTCATGTTGAGCCACTTAAAGCCGAATATATAATGCATAGTCAAAGTCAAAGTCTAATACAAAATAGGTAGATAATGTTTACGTTGACTTTGATGTAATATTTTGTCATATACTATAGGAATCGGAATAAAAAATACAATCAGAAGTATCATTGCCGTTTGTTATATGACTAGTGGTTTTGTGAAAAGTAGCTAGCGCATCAAGAAACTTCCTCGTTTACCCCCTTTCCTATTTGATTTTTTTTACAACAACCTGCGGGGAATCAGACGTACAATGTTTCCTTCAAATATTATTGAATCTGTTCATAAATAACGCTAGAGGAAAGTTCCCTCCTATAGCCCCCATTTTCCTCCCATTCGAAAAAAGATCTCGTCAGAAAAAAAAAAAAAAAAAAATAACCATGTGTGCCAAGTTTCGTAAGATTCAGAAATGCGACCTCTAGTCCGGAATAAACTCACAAACAGCCAGTCTTGAAATGAAAACTCTCGCTCGCTTCGCTCACTCGGTCAATATTAAATGTAGCATCTCTAATAGAAAGCATCTATCATCTCTAAGATCATATATTATTACCTATTCCTATTTCATTTCTCTTGGTTCAATGATCAGAATACCTGAAAATTGGGATACGATCTTAACGGCAATGGTAAAGGAAACCTCAAAGCTATGTAGTCAAAATTGTGTCGAGGCATTTTAATAGAGTATTGACCACATTTATAATAAATTCCGAAATAAATTCCGAGAATTATTTCAATTAATGTAGATTAAAATCACAGATGCTTCTCATTGTACGAGATGTTACTACGGAAATGCGCGCTTGGCCTTCTATAGTTCCGGTTAAGCAACTTTGGCAATGGTCGGTCAAGGGGTGGGTGACCAAAAAATATTTCTATCAATAAGGAAGGCTAGTGCGCGAGTGGGGTCATTGAAATATGATGATGATTACGCAAATTTATCTTTGTAACTCACTCAATTGAATAAAATAAAATCTGACACCAATGTTACGAGTACCTAGTAATAAATATAACACACTCGATAAGAAAAAAAGACTCAATAGATAGGTACTCAAAACTAAACATTTTACCACTTCCATGTATATATATTCTTCAAAACTTATTTGTTTGTAGTTAAATACCCATATTTATTTACAAAAAATAGTGATACACCAAACAGTAGAACAAGACATGGACATAGATTGCTGGCAACCGTACAAAATCTATGCATTTTTCAAAACAATGCAATTATATATTAATGCAATTATATTTATTACATAAACAATGCAATCCATACTAATATTATAAATGCGAAAGTTTGGATGTGAATTTGTGAGTTTGTGAATTTGTGAGTTTGTGAGTTTGTGAGGATGTTTGTTACTCAATCACGCAAAATCTACTGGACGGATTTCGATGAAATTTGGTACAGAGGTAGATAATGACCTGGAATAGCACATAGGCTACTTTTTATCCCGGGAAAAAGCACTGTTCCCGTGGGAAATTCACGCGGGCGAAGCCGCGGGCAAAAGCTAGTTTATAATAAATTGCCTCGTGGATTTGCGGAATGTAATTTACCGTATTTTAAGAAGGAACTCTTTGACTTGTCTGCAAAGGGATGTTACACAGTTGACAAATTTTTGAATGATAATACCTTGATATGAATTATGAATTATTTTTACTATTATTTGAAACAATTACAATAGACTGAATTGTAATTAATTATCATTTTATTATTTCAATTGAATGGTGTCAAACTTAAATTTATAATTTAATTAATCTTTTTTATGTTAACAAAGCTTTATTTACACGCATACATGGCAGAATATGTATGGTTTACTTTAAAGCAATCATGTTTGTCAATTATGTACCCGTATTCGTAAATAAAGATTTCGAATTCTATTTTACCGCTGAGCGCTTCATGCCATACACATCCAAACCTTGGTAATAATTTAAGTAGTTTTAAAGAATCGTCACACTTTATGTTATTCGTTTGAAGCTAACTCAATTTTACAAGTTACGGTTATATGAAGTTTGTTTTATGGGGCCCGGGCGCTTGTAGCAATAACCGGGATGACTCTAGAACTATGTCTTGCATCTAACTAACTTGTCTTGTCTAAGTATGTCTTGTCTTGTCTTTAAGAGAGTTATTATAAAGTCATATTTTCAACAGTTTGACGATTTTGTTTATATAAAAAAAGTTCTATATTCAGGTTCCCAAGCCATGAGATGTAAAGTTAACGCACACATTCACGTTCATATTGAGTCTATATTGGTACTCTGTGCCCTGAACTATATTCTTGATACTCCATCCTTGTATTTACTGTGATGTTTGATATTAAATACAAGCTGCACCTGTGCCGACTCGTACCCAAAGGTAAATAAATCCTTGTAAACCTCGGCAGTGCTCGAAGCATTTTCTCTGTTACATGAAATCTGACGTCATAGCTCTATATATTCTAGGGAAATATGTGAAATGATTTGATGAATATACTTACTACTATGGCACTGCCACCTGAAGTTGATCTTGGCCTACGACACGAGATGACGCCATTTCTTGTGGTCTTGCACCAGCTTTCGCCAGCTTTGATTGAATTTTATGAGGATTAGTTAGCTGTACGAAGTTTTGTTCTTGTTGCATTATAATTGACAAAACTGTAATATTCCATTGAGTGTAATGGTAGATATAAATTTTATTAAACTAATTCGTCCCACAGCTGGGCAAAGGTCTCCCCCTTTTCTCTTTTACCTTGCGCGAAATTGTATCATCACTCCAGATAATATTCCAGACAATAACAATTTAATTACTTAAATCTGTAGATCTTTTTTTTATTTACTTTAAGGTTATTATTTTTTGTAATTTTGGGTGAAGTATTAATTAATTAATTTTTAATGACGAAACACGGCAATTTTTAAATCATACCCGACCAGACATAAAATTCTATAAAAAAAAATTGAAAAGATACTTATTTTCCTGCCACCAGTCTAATTAAGTAGATAAATTTGTTAATTAACAAAAAATATCCAAAGAAAATAGACCGAAAGTTGCGATGATCACGAGCGATAATACTATACCCGCCTTTTATTTCTAGAGCTTTCTATTTAATTGAATACAAAAGTTAAACGCCTCGAGTCACTTTATTCTCGGGCGAGTATTTGCAAAGTCCATTTTCTCTGAAAGTAAGCATTTAGGGGAGAGCATTTTCCTTTCTTAATTAGTTTTAAATTACGTGACGATCGCTGTGTTAATTCGCTAATCCGGCTACAATTATAAAGCGGTCGGACACAATGCCACGATGTCGGTCTGGTTAATCTGATTATTGTGGTTTAAATATAAACGTAGGTTCAAAATAGTTCTATCAATTGTCAGGTAGATACCAATTCACACTAGACATAATTACACATGCCTCTTTTAACACGACTGACCAAAAAAATAAGTCCTGAACGGTTTAACAGATTTTGATGAGAGAGGTATTTTTAGATGCTTTGCATTCCTTCGAGTGACATAGCCTATGTGAGTTGTCAGTCGTGTTTTTTATTTTTTCAACCGACTTCCCAAAAAAGGAGGAGGTTATATGTTTCGATGTATGTATGTTTTTTTTTATGTATGTTCGCCGATTTCTCCGCCATTTGTGCACTGATTTCCAAAATTGTTTTTTTATTAGTAATGGTGTATTCCCAAGTTGGTCCCATTTTAACCACGTCAGAATCTGTTCGGTTATTTTAAAGATACCTAACAAAATATAAAAATACCAACATTGCATTATAGAGCAAAAGCCCGCGACAGCATGCCCTTCCTTATTTTATTAAAACTCAAGATTTTCTGTGTATGTCCCCAACATAGAAATAGCGATTAGCGACTATAAAAGTTGGTTCATGATTACTTAGGCAGATTACTTGTAGCAATAACATTTGAAGTTATAACTCAATTTCCTCAAAGTAAAGTTTTTTAAAGATTTTATTCCTAATAATATTAGAAATCACGCCATCCATTACCAGGCAATTGGTGCAGATATAAACCCCTGCTTGATATTGTAACCTTACTAAATTATAGTTATATTTGTTTTATAATAAAAGCTTAATTTAATATTACTTTGGGAGGCCCAAAGGTTGCTTTTTTTACCTATAAAAATCATCCTTACTATCCATATTACCTGCATAAGCAACTAAGATCCAAACTCCATACCTAATCGCTAATATTTTTTACCCGTATATACCACGCAGAGAAACATTCAGCATTTTTAAAATAAGGAAGGTTTGGTCGTCACGGGCTCTCGGTCTGTTTTTGTGCCAAAATAATAGACAATTTGACATGTTGTGACATTTCAAATCAAACTTACTTACTTAGACATAAAAAGTATCGAATTCTTAATTCTTTATTTTCGGCCAGTGAAAGAAAAGTTTTTATTAAACTAAAAATGATAAAATAAAACTTTTTTCCAAAAAAAATGAACCGAATTCCATCATGAAATAACAACAAAGAAAAATGTATTAGCATTCTACCTACTGAATGAGGTGAAGTCGGTGCCAAATTGAATATTAAATAATCTAAGAATCATGTATATACTCGTAATACCTAGCTAAACAATTACATAACACCCTTACTCCTGCACTTGGCACCGACTTCACCTCATTCAGTAGGTAGAATGCTAATACATTTTTCTTTGTTGTTATTTCATGATGGAAGTCGGTTCATTTTTTTTGGAAAAAAGTTTTATAATAGTTAGCTTGTTATTCTAAACCGTTGTGTCGTGTGTTGTGTAAGGTCAGCATCAAAACCAGCAAGGCAAAACGGCGCGACGCGATGCGTGAATATCAAATGTATGTAACGAATGAATATACTTGTGGCCTATGATGTCGGCGTTGTCGCATTTGTAACACATCATTGCGTCGTGCTGCCTAGCTTTCTGTCGATAACCTAGGACGGCTTTCGTGACTGTAGCTCTAGGAAGTGTAACATTTGGGTAGAGAAGAAGAGAAATGGGATATAAAAATTAGTCGCTTAAAAATAAATTAAATAAAATGATTTCTTATACCTAATCTGATACTGTATGTCTGTCATGACAAGATCTATTATTATTCTTATGATTAATAAAATAAAGTCGGATTTAGTAAACCTTGCAAATTTTTTTTAAAGATTTTCTGAGTAAATTTTATTTTTTCATTAAATTTCAGTTTTTAAATTATTTTTAAATTTTTAAATCATTAAATTAAATTTTATTTCTCAACTTAATCAGCCATTAGAGATTAGTCTCTATGTATAAGTATACATAGAGACTAAACTTATTGAGAGAGATACTTATTGGGATTTCCACTAACAAGATAAATCATAGAAAAAAATATCATTATTATATAATATATTCATATAATTAATCCTTTCTAGCTACATAATATACCTACAAAAACCCACCTACGATATAGCGAGCAGATATTGGAAAACTTAAAAATGTATGACATTTACCAAACAATGGCCGAATTGAACAGGCTGTGGTAAATTACATTAATTTGAAAATATATTTTGCTACTTTTGAATTACAAACGTAATTGGCAGAAATAAATGATGATAAAATGATTTTATTAAATAACCAATATTTTTTCCTCGTGAAAAAATCATACATTGGTTGTGTTATTAGGGAAGATGGTAAATGTTGTTTGAATAAATAAAAAGCCATTTCAAAAATGTCGGCACATAATGATGTTGAGATTAAAAAGGTCATTCCTAGTAATGGTATAGAATTAACAAGTAATATTGTGAGTACTTTCAAGTCATTTGGGTATATTTATAACATCAGAACAAAGAAAAAAATGGAAACAAGGATTTCCGATAAAATATAAACACTTATGAAAAGTTTTAGGTTTGAATACAGTTATAATCTATCTATCTAATCTATCAGTATAAAAAACGGGAGAAGTACGCGGCTATGGAGCCAAAATACATCTTTGTGCCCATAGCCGTGGAGACCATGGGCAGCTGGGGATCGGACGCTAAGCACCCTTTAAGGGAGATAGGGCAACGGATAGCGGTAAATACTGGGGACTCCCGCTCTGGCTCATTTCTGGTGCAAAGGATGGCCAATACGGCCATAGCGATTCAGCGCGGTAACGCGGCAAGTGTTCTGGGCACCTTTGCACCAGAAACGCTAAGGGGCGAGTTGTAATTAAATTTTAGGACGTGTATTTTTATGACAAATTTTACATTTGAAATATTTTGACTACCTACTGTTTGTATATTGACCTAACCTGATTAATATTCGTTGAATAAAAAGCTTTATATATCTATCAGTTTTAATACGGTAAAAATTTAAAATATACCTACCTAGATTCTAAAATCTGACACAAACTGGAGATTTTGATCGATCGAATAGATTAAAATAGACTTCGAGCAACACGGACTTCCGCGGAGCGAAGGTCCGTGACTTTCTATGAGCGGAGACAAATCGGCCGAAGCAAAGAAATTATGTCCCACTAGCTTTCGCCCGCGGCTTCGCCCGCGAAAATTTCCCACGGGAACAGTGCTTTTTCCCGGGATGAAAGGTACCCTATGTCCTTCTCCGTACTTCCAGTTATGTGTATGCAAAATTTCAGGAAGATTGGTTTAATAGATAAAGCGTGAAGAGGTAATAAACAAACAAACAAACTCACTTTCGAATTTATAATATTAGTTAGGATTAGTTAGGATAGACGTTGAAAAAAATTGTCATTTTGTTTTTTTTTTTTTTTTAACTTTATGTTATGTCCAGGCCTGCCTGGGATACAGCCCGGAAACCGCTTGCCAACGCTCCCTTGTGGTACATTTATTATTTTGCCTTGCGTGTCCGACAACCTGCATGTTGCATCTGTATGATGCAACAGATAATACTGTATCAGTGGCGTCATCACCAAAAATTTGTTCAGTCGACACACTAAAAAAAAGGAGAAGAATAAAAAATTTTGAAGACTAATTTTTGACACACTTGAAAATGCATAAAAAAATTGTTGACTGATTTATCTGTGTTTCTTACCTAAAGACACTTCATACAGCATAAGATCTACTAACGATTTATAACACAGGATAAACAACTAACCTAAAAAGAACCGGATAATGGTATGGTTTGAAAAAAATAGGAAATACGAAGAATAAAGGTCATTATTGATGCTTATTCGGAAACGTCAAAGGAGAGTATGCGGGCGGTAATCCTGAGTAATGCCAGCTAGAAATCTGGAAATGTGGTAGCTGATTGGCTTAAATACAAACGTGAATGGTTCATACCATTCACAAAAAAATCCCATCTATCTTGGCCTTCTTTGAAGGCCTAGTTGCAATAAATAATTTTTAATTTTGATTTTGACATTTGATGTAAGCAGTGTTGAATTTAAAAAAAAATATTCGTGATTGTGGTCAGACAATAGACCCTGGGTTCCGACGCGTATGCTGAGGATGCAAACAGGAAAGCGCTCAAATGAGAGAGAGACATTTGGAAGTTAAAGCATTGATTGCATTGTAAATATATGAATGTATGCAATATAAAACAAAGTATGCAATATTTGTCAACCAGGGGGCCGATTCTACTAATTACAAACATCGATATCGTGTGTCAATTATGTCTCAAGAGCGAAAGAAATTGAAATAAAGTGACAAGATCTCTGTAAGACTTCTATGTTTTATTACGATTTCTTTGGCTTTTGAGTCACAACTGAGGCACGACATCTACGGTTGTAATTTGTAGAATTAAGGGCCAGAGAATATACTCAGAGGAGAATACCTCGATATAATAAAGGCATATTATGGTTTTAAAAGCCAGCAAGAAAAGAAGTAAACGGTAAAACTTTTTCAATTAGTGTCAAGCATATTTTGCTAACGTGCCCTATATAGTTCCTGTTCTGCGTGGAGGCAATAAATATCATGAAATGTCCAATACAATGCGTTTAATTTCCTACGCCGAAGTTTCCATGTCACGTGGCAATGCTACTGAAATGATTTACTCACAAATTCGATTTGTTTTCCAGCGGCTTCTGTCCCATTTGATGGGACTTGAAAAAATATCGTGACTTTTGTACGAAGTCTTAGTTATTTTTGTAATGTTGTATGAACGTTCTTTTTATACCAAATTGACTCTGAACAATGCTTTTAAAAGTTAAAAAAATATATATCAGAATATATTATTATATTTTACCTCCATCCATGCTGGTCTGGGAACGAAGAAAAAACATAGAATGTGCCAGTTGCTTCTCTTCCCACGCAGATTGTAAAAGTCAATCGAGGGAAAGGGCTTTAAACTGGGGATTCCTCCACTCATAGGCGATGGGCTAGCAACCTAGTCACTATACCTGAATCTCTATTCCATCAGAGAGCCCACTATTCAGCCAAGGGTGGCCTCCAAGTCGCACGACTTTTGGCTCTGTCTACCCAGTTAGGGATAAAGACGTGATTCTATGTATGTGTATATGTTCTATGTATTTTACCCCCCGCGGCTTCGTTCCCGTGGAATTTCGGTATAAAATAGTACCATATGTGCTATTCCCGGTTTTTTTCTACCCGTATACCAAATTTCATCGAAATCCGTCCCTACTGGATTTTTCGTGATTGAGTAACAAACATCTAGTTGAGTAACAAACATCTTCTCAAACTCACATCCAAACTTTCGCATTTAACTATTTTTCAAAGTCAAAGTCAATTATTTTTATTTATATAGGCTTAAAAATAGCACTTATAAATCGTCACATTCTTGTTTTTTAGTTAGTTGACGTCATAAAATTACTTAAAGCTAAGGTTACCACCGCCTCCAAAGCGCAAGTAGAGAAGAGGCGACGCAACAAACCCCACTGCTGCATTTTCTCCAAAGACGTCACTTTACAACACATGTCTTACAATTAAATGACTGTGAACTCTATATTATTAATAGGATTATTCAAACTTCTGTTATTTATGTTTTAACATAATTATTATGCTGTGACTGACAGGTCATCTCAATGGTTTTATTATAATCGTCATTTAATTCATTCATTAGATAAATATTTTATGTGAAATGTACGATTATTATGACAATAACAAGACGTTCTATCAAATTATTACATCTTTGTTTTCATATAATATTATTCAAGAAAGAAAAGTCTTTTACCTCCCTAATTAGGGAATGTTTGTTTATGTTCGTGGTATATATGTATAAGTGAATACTTAGATCAATAATTTCAAGACCGAATATGTGTAAAACTTACTCTTGAACTTAACGTTTAAAATGTTGTTAGGATTGCGATTTTGTGTCATTAGTGTAATTTATTATGTTTTTTTCACCATTATTAATCGACAATATAATTGTAATAGTAAGAGAAACCTTTTTGGCCTTGTTATAGAAAAAGATTAGAACTGTATTACTTGCTGTAACGCAGTTGGATTCTTTAATAAAATAAATAATAAATAAAAAAAAAACACACGTTTATTCCAAGCACAGAAAACATTCTAACGAAAAAAAAAACAACAAAAACAGTTGAATATCGTGCCAATTAGTCGGAATAAAAGGCGAACCTACCTGTTCTTCCTTGTCGTCCAAATTATTCGTATTTAGTGCCAAAATGCTAATTAACATGGCAAAAACGGCGCTCGGGAAATGAGCGCCCGTCGCCAGGAATCATGAAGAGAGCGGTCCCATCAACTTTTATTATGCCCACTTCATAGAGATAAAACACCTAGAAGGATACTGATGTAGAATTATTTTTCATTTGTGAAAAATAACAGACTTTATCAATTTTTGCTTTGCCCAATTTGTAGAAATAAAAACGTTGAGTACTTCTGTAAAAAACTTGTCTTCTGCGATAAGTAACTGGCTTTGTAAATAAATATACGGATAAATTTTACAGAAAATTCTTCTGACTTTATGATATCTTTTAAGCTAAATTTCTCTTAAAATATGAAAATATCTACTCGTACCCGTCGTTACTTGGTCACTCAGAAACAAACCCGTACGCACAAAGAGTGTCGGAACTAGATTCAAATCTGCAATAAATTGCACTGTATACGTTCACTACTTACGGTCAATATAGTTCTCTATTAGTTATATATTCATAGTTATGTTAGGTAAACCGATGAAGTACTACAATATTTTGCAAGGCATTTGAAGTAGCCGTGTTTATTCTAAAGAGACACACCTTCTGCGTTAATTTTACTCTATGGTTCCGTTTTAAACCGTCTCCTCCAAATTAGTTGGCCCTATTCGTGAACATCTCACAGCATTCTCATTATATGAATGACTCTTGAAATTAATTTATTTGTTGTTCCCAATAATATTATTTATGCTTTATAAGATTTCTGACGACATTATTTAGGACATATTTTGCTGTTAGAGACGCAATTCTAAGATAAAATAATATTTTTCTATGATTATAACGAAATATTAATATAGATAATAATTTTTGATAAATATTATACATAATTGGAAGTATAATAGCTAGTTAAGTCAAAGTATATTCGGATTCTTGTCAAGTTTTTTTTGTTTAGATAATAAATCTGGACTTACAACTTATTATAGTTTTATTTTATCGGTGATTCGATTTTTAAAACTCCTTTGTTTTTTTTTTGATGCTAGCAATCTGTTCCGGCTTTGCACGAATCTTTATTATATTGTTAAACATAGTCCTATGACACAAAAAAGAAATACGCTACCCCGCTATTGAAATAAATAAATTAAATTAATTTCAAAATCCATTGTACCGTTAAAGATTGAGTTATCTCGAAATGTTACTAGAATGATTACCTAACCGATTGTAACCGTTTCTAGTGATAACTCAATAGCAACAACATATGTATCGGTTAGACTAATTACACGGTCTAATTGGCTTGTCTGTCCATCTGTAACTGCGGCTCTCTGGGACATCCTAGTTAATTAGTATCCTCACCAAATCCGATGTGATTTATTTAACGTTTTAAAAGCACTTTTTAGTCGTAGTGGTCTCTAATTGCTAGTCAGTGTAAATGGCCGCGGATCGTTCTTTGTAAAGAAAACTAAAAAGTTAGAACAAGCCAGTTTAGAATAAACAAGAAGAGGCAATAAACATTTCAAATGCTACGCTGTCTTCTTGTAGCTGTGTAGCAATTTTCGTAGCAACAACCATCCTTCGTAGAGACTAAATATGTAAAACAAATGAGCACGACGCATCATGCGGTTTTCGTCACGGCATTCGAGTTGATTTTACTGCTAAGCCGCGCCCAATAGATGTTCTTTAAAATAATTTGTTTATACAATTTTTGTTATATGAATTTATACTTATCTTTTCTGAATCATCAATATCAATACATATAATAAAACTGTACCTATAGTCTGTGTCTGGACAGAGGAGATATTTAAGAAAAAAAAACTATGATTGGTCTTTATAGGGCCAATAGAAGCCAAAACCTTTTTTTTAATTTTTGTCCATCTCTGTCTGTCTTTTTGTTTGTATGTTTGTACGTGCATCACACAAAAACTTCTGGACGACATTTGATGCGGTTTTCACTGTTGTATTGTTGAAGTTCTAACTAAAAATCCGGAGTAGGTTTCATCTTGACAGGTCACTTAGAACCAGAGATATAACCATTAGTAAATTACGCGAGAACGAAGTTCGCGGGCACAAACCAGCTTAGAATAAACAAGAAGAGGCAATAAACATTTCAAATGCTACGCTACGCTGTCTTCTTGTAGCTGTGTAGCATTTTTCGTAGCAACAACCATCCTACGTAGAGACAAAAATAGCAATTATTGCAATCGAATAATAATGATACAGTCATTATAATTAGTATTCACATAACAATTCACGTTAACATGCAAACAAAACCTCTTTAAAATACGTAGAAGTAACAAATTGCTGTATTCATTTGAATGCTACGCCAACTTCGTAGCATATTGTTACGTCACGTGTAGCACTCGGCGTCAAAGTCAAAGTCAAAGTCAAAGTCAAATTTTTTTATTGAAACTTGGCCTTCAAAGAAGGCTCTTTTTCACGTCGATAACTAATTATTTAATCATAATATTTTATGTCTCAAAGCTACAAACTACTAGCATTTCGGAACGACCACTGCTGAGAAGAAATGCCGAAAGAAACTCATGAAACAGTCTTGGTCGCCTAGCATGCCAGAGGGGCTATTCATTAACTTTATACATACACTAGATTGTGTACAGTCAAAAATAAAATAAAATATAAGTAAAAAAATAATAATAATATAATAAAACATGTTATGTTTGTGATCAAGTAACCACAATGAATTGGTTAAGAACAAAAAATAAAAATAAAATTCGAATCAGGATCGAAGCAGGATCCCCTGGCAATACCCGTTCGCAAGTTTGAACATTTTAGAAAAATAAATACTTTCAGTCACTTGAAGATCACAATACACGTACATGTTTAACAATTAAATGTCAATGTAATTAAATTTAAAAAAGAAAGGTAAGGTTATTTTTTCACAATACCAAAAGAATGTAATCAAGTGTGGAGTGGCGAAGTTGTAGGGAGAGACCAAACTTTTTTATCGTTCAAATAATCACTTATTGTGTAATACGCTTTATTCATCAAAGTATTTTTAAGATATGTTTTAAATTTTTGCATCGGTAAATTTATAGCCTCGTCAGGGAGCTTGTTAAACATTTTTACACTTTGACCCACGAAAGACCGCCGAAACTTTTTAAGCCTAAAGCAGGGCGTATAAAGTTTATTCTTATTGCGGGTGTTTATACTATGTACATCGCAGATTTTTTAAAGAGGTTTAAATTGGATTTAACAAAAATAAGTACATTGAAGATGTATTGAGATGCAACAGTAAGAATTTTTATTGATTTAAAGAGCTCTCGTAGAGAATCGCGTCGTTTTAGCCCGTACATAAAACGAATTGCTCTTTTCTGTAATACAAATATTTTCCCTATCTCGGCTGCATTTCCCCATATCAATAATCCGTATGACATTATGCTATGAAAGTAGCTGAAATACACGAGTCTAGCTGTTTCAATGTTTGTGCACTGTCTTATCCTTCTCACTGCATAAGCCGCCGAGCTAAGTTTTTTGGCCGTGAGTTCAATGTGTTTATCCCACTTTAACTTACAGTCAACGGTAACGCCTAAGAATTTGACACTGTGTACCCACTCTAATACTTTGCCATTAACTATTAAAGGTATCTCATTATGAGGTGCGTTCGAGAGAGAAAACTTTATACACTTGGTCTTGTCCGTGTTTAAAGCCAGGTTGTTGGTTGTAAACCAGTCAAGCACAAGTGTCATAGTATTACTTACATCATCATAATTTTGACTATTTCTGTTGACTTTAAATAGTAATGATGTGTCGTCCGCAAATAAAACAACTTCACACAATTGTTGGGCAAGACATGGAAGGTCATTTATGTAAACAAGGAATAGAAAAGGACCGATTATGGAGCCTTGAGGCACGCCCATGTGTACCGCCGCGCTGCTGGAAGCAGCTCTGTTAACTTCTACTTTCTGGAGTTCTGTTGTCCAGGTAAGAAGCTAGTACCTCAAGGGCAGTCCCAGTAACACCATAAAATTTAAGCTTGTTTTTTAGTATATTATGATCCACGCAGTCAAAGGCTTTTGAAAGGTCGCAAAAAATACCTATGATATCTTGGCTGGATTCCCACGCTTCATAGATTATTTGAACTAAAGTAGATGTTGCATCAGTAGTGGAACGACCTTTAGTGAAACCGTACTGACGATTATGTAAGATTTTATTTACGTTAAAATAAGAGACTAATTGCGTTAAAATTAATTTTTCAAATATTTTACTTAAAGCGGGTAATATAGAAATGGGTCTGTAATTAGTGGGATCATTTTTTGTACCCTGTTTGAATAAAGGAATAATTTTACTTATTTTCATGAGGTCAGGGAAAACACCATCGGAAATGCACTTATTGAAAATCACAGTTAGATGAGGAGCAATCAAATCAATAATACTGCTCAGAACTGCGACAGATATACCCCAGAGATCCTCAGTATTTTTCATGTTGAGTGCCTTATACGCAGATAAGAGTTCATCCGATGTGATACTTCTAAATCTAAAAATGGACTTAGGATCGGAGGCATTTCTTTTTAATAAGTCATCTGCAGCACTGGGACAAGAGGAGAGGGATCCTGTGATATTCTTAGAAATATTGGCAAAAAAATTATTGAATTCGTTGGCTACTTCGTCGTTAGAAGTTATGGTTTTATCACCAATTTTTAAAGAAATATTAATGTCGCGCGATTTCGATTTGCCTGTCTCGTTATTGATAATAGACCAAGCAGCTTTGATCTTATCATTAGAGTTTTTTATTTTATTAGTCAGATATAAAGATTTTGCAGCAGCACATACCTTTTTAAAAGTTTTTGAATAACATCTAACATATGATACAAATTCCGGTTTAAAATTATATTGTTTTTGGCCATACAGTTCATATAGCTTATTTCTACTAATATAAATGCCATTTGTGGCCCAATCGCAGAAATTTAGTTTTGTTTTCTTATCAAATGTTTTAAGAGGAAAAGATTTGTTAAATTCTTGTTTCACTGTATTAAAAACCTCATAATAATGGTCATTCGGATTTTTATTTGGGTCTATTTCAGGCAATTTTTTATTTATAGATTCGCGAAAACGCATTTTCCGGTGCTTAGTCAGCGGCCTACAGGTTACAGGAGCGGAGCTAAGGTTAGACTCTTCGTCACGTGTCAGTGACACCTGTTGACCCAGGTGGTCAGACCCCAGACAGGCAAAAAGCTTTTCATCAGAGACCGAGCAATCACAGAAAATGTTATCTATACATTTGGCAGAGGTTGGGGTAATTCTAGTGGGTTCAAAGAATGTGTTTTTCAAATTAAATGAATCAAGCAAATTTTTAAATCCATTGCTTTCCGAACATGAAACTAAAATATCAACGTTAAAATCACCGCATAAAATTATATGTTTACTACTAGAACTAACCCGCCTGAGGGCTTCTTCCAAAACATTTAAAAGAGTGTCATAACTAGCTGAAGGCGGTCTATAAGCACAAATAATAATATATTTGTCCAACTCCACACAAGAAAGTTCTATTGTACATTCAAGAGACAGCCTTACTACGTCTTTTCTCTCTTTGCATTTATAATCTGTTTATTAATATTAAGGACCCACCGTGGTCAGAATTTTGTCTTAGAAATGCACTTGCTAATATATATTTATCCGGGAAGTTTAGTTTAATTTCATGTTTAAAGAAGTGTTCTGTGACACAAAAAATGTCAACATTGGCACATGTGGCTAAATTGATTCGATAAGTAGAAATTAGAGTACACTATCAATCACCACATTGGATCGAATACTTATTGAAAGCATTCGCCGTTAATAAGCGTTGCTACAGACGATTTAGACAATAGGAACAATGCACAAACCACTTACCATGTAGGCAGGCTTCTAGCACGATTCCTCACGAATAGTTCTTCCTTTAGACACCTAGCCGGCCAGCCACACACGATTATAAAGTTCCAAAAACACTGTTGAGCACTTGAAGTTTTATTAAGAATAATTGAGTAAAATGTAATGTTTGATGCGCGCGCGCCTTCGCTTTCACGTACAGACACGGAGAGGTTTTTACTGGTTCTGCCACCAGCCTTCTGCTACCAGCCTATGGCGTTGATCTCTCAGACACCGGTAGGATCTGCGCATGCGCCAGCGGAAGTCCGGGCGCCCCATTGGCTAAATAGAACTGCAGCACAGCGAATTGTGATGATTGATGAGTGCATCGGTAAGGCGCGCGAAATTCAAATTGAAAGGTAAACAAGATTTGCGTTGAAAACGGAACATTCCGCCCACCAAAATACCAATAGGATTTTCCCAGAGTAAGAATAAGAAACGGTAATTAACGATAAATATGTTTAAGTTATTATTCTAAACTTAAAAGCTAACAAATGATAAGTTGAAACGATTATACGGAGGGTAGAGGACATAGCTTGACCAAAGGTCTCTTAAGCGAGTGATCCCTGGCTGTTCTAACGGTTGCGACTCGAACTACCCCATCAGGGCCAGGATGCAAGGAAACAACTCGTCCTAATGCCCATTGAAGAGGAGGCCGATTGTCCTCTTTTATAAGTACGATTGAGTTTACAATTAACGGTGTTGAGTCCGTGGTCCATTTTGCTCGCTGAGTTAACCCATGTAAATATTCATTTTTCCAGCGTTTCCAAAATTGTTGTTGAAAAGATTGGATAAGTTGCCATCGAGTTAGTCGATTGATTTTTACGTCCTTGTAGTCGGAGTCAGGAACTGCTGTAAGAGGTTCCAGCGTTAAAAAATGACCGGGCGTAAGAACGTTCAAATCGTTGGGATCCGAGCTCAATGGACACAAAGGCCGCGAATTTAAAATTGATTCGATCTGAGCGAAGAGTGTGGTAAGCTCTTCAAACGTTAAGACCTGATCGCCAACAATACGGTACAAATGACTCTTTGCGGCTTTGATTTGGATTTCCCACACCCCTCCAAAGTGGGGAGCAGAAGGTACGGTACGTTTAAAATCTATTTTTTCCGCATGAGAGGCTTGTTCGATACCTGACGCTAGTTGTGAACTTGCACCAACGAAATTCGTACCGCAGTCAGAGTGAATAACATTGCAGCGGCCGCGACGAGAAACGAAGCGACGCAATGCCGCGATGAAGCCGTCAGTCGATAAAGTAGAAACCACCTCAAGGTGCACTGCTTTTGTGCTCAAGCATACGAATAAACACAAGTACGCTTTATCGATTTTAGCACCACGATGAAGCCCGAGCTTAATTCGAAAAGGCCCTCCTAGATCGACACCTACGACAGAGAAGGGTTTTGCCTGATTGACACGAAAGGCCGGAAGGTCGCTCATAAAGGGTTGCAAAGGTTTCGGTTTAAGACGGTAGCATCTTATGCATCTTGAAAGATGATGACGTACAGCATGCTTTGCCGCAAGTATCCAAAACTGTTGTAAAATCAGATAGTTGGTTGTGTTCAGACCGGGATGAAAATTGTTTCGATGAATAGATTCGATTACAGCTGATGTAAGAACACTCTTTTTGGGCAATAATGCGGGATACTTATGTTCGAAGTCAAGATCGGAGCGCGATAGGCGCCCGCCTACTCTGAGTATACCCTGCTCGTCCAAAAACGGGTTTAGTTTACGAAAACTGCGAGGTAACTGTATCTTTGATTGTAATTTGGATATGACATCCAAAAAACAACGATGTTGGAAATGTTTGACGATAATTAGTAACGCACGATGACGCTCAGCGTCCGTTACGAAAAGATTATCTGATCGCGGAACAGTGTTACGCATGTTATTACAAAACCTGCGAACGTAAGCGATAATGCGACAGATTTTATCTAAAGAAGAATATTTTTCGAATAGCCGATCAATTATAGACGTGTGATTAACGCTTTCGATTTGATCCGAAACGAGAACCGTGGTGCGACGCTGCTCAGAGAGCACCGCATTGTCATCGTTTGAACGATTTTTCGATGTATCGATTGGCCACTCAGACTGTGGTTGAGACAACCATTCTGGGCCCGCCCACCATAGGGCATTGTTTAGCAAATCGTGAGGCAATTGCCCACGCGAACAAACATCTGCAGGATTTGTGACAGATGGTACGTGCCTCCAGCACTCGGTCGGTACGATATCTTGAATGTGACTTACGCGGTTTGCAACGAATGTCACCCAGCGAGAAGAAGGAGCTCGCAACCAGGATAAGGTAACGGTGGAATCACACCACAGATAAGTGTCATGGACAGGAATCCGCAGCGTGTCCTTGACAAATTTGATAAGGTCTGTAAGCAAAACTGCATCACACAGCTCTAAGCGAGGTAACGATTGACGTTTTAAAGGAGCTACACGAGCCTTTGCACATACGAGAAAGACGCGAACGGAGCCGTCAGACTCGATAACACGCAGGTATATAACGGCGCCATATGCTGCTTCGGAGCTGTCACAAAATCCATGCAGTTGATATGATTGAGCGCTATCGGTAGCGTATTTACGTGGAATTTTAAGATTCCTAACTTGAGGAAGCTGTTCAGAGAACTTTTCCCATTGAGAGATAATTTCCGGTGGGGGCTTATCATCCCATGAAAGACCTAGAATCCAAAGCTTTTGAATAAGACATTTGGCATGAATTGTCAAAGGAGATAGAAAACCCAGAGGATCGAAAATTCTGGCAACCTCACTCAAAATCGTTCGCTTGGTGCACGGTTGATTAGATGGATTAACGGTAAAGACGAACGAATCCGAAAGCAGGCTCCCACTTAAGGCCCAGAACCTTGATAGTTGTGTCTTCAGTTTCGGTAAAAGTGATTGCTTCTGAAAGACACGCCTCCGCGGGAAGATCGCTAAGTAGCTCGGGTCGGTTACTCACCCATTTTCGGAGCTCAAACGAGCCAAGACCGAAAAGAGCGATGAGTTGAGTTTTGATTTCTCTGGCGTCCTTCAGCGATGAGCTTCCGGATATGACGTCATCAACGTATATGTCGGAAGTTAAAACGGTTTTGGCCTTTGGGTACTTGTGACCCTCATCGTTGGCCAGTTGCTGAATAGAGCGGCACGCCAGGAATGGAGCGGAAGACACTCCGTACGTTACGGTATTTAATACGTACTCTTGAAGAGGCTCATCTGGGTGAGCTCGCCAGAGAATACGTTGATAATCACGATGTTGAGGAGCTAGGTTGATTTGACGGTACATTTGGCGCACGTCTGCCATGAAGACAATTGCGTGCTCACGGAAATGAAGAAGGATCTCTACGATATTTGATTGTAGCTTCGGTCCCGTCAGCAGCGAGTCGTTTAGCGATTTGGAAGTTGCATCTTTAGCCGAGGCGTCGAATACAACGCGAAGCTTCGTTGTAGCGCTGTCGGGACGTAGCACACAATGGTGCGGTATATAATACTTGCCTTGACCCATTTGCTTGGCAGGTACCAGAGTCATGTGACCACTGTCGATATAGTCAGTCATGAACTCCACGTATTGTTGGTTTAAATTGTGATCGCGATACAGACGCCTTTCAATGGCATGAAAGCGTCGTAAGGCTATCTCTTCGAGAACCTTCAAAAGACTGGCTCCTCGTCGTCCTTGAAGGGGAGACAAACTACATATCTACCTGTCTCGTCACGGTAGTGATTACTGAGAAAACTATTTTCACAGCGTTGCTCTTCTGGGGTCAATCGGAAAGATTGTGGAACGTTATCGATTTCCCAGAAACGTTGAACAATTTTGTTTAAACTATCGTCTACGGTAGAAGGGGCTACTCCTAGTAGACTGGACGATGCGAGTCTGGACTTCCCAAGAAGAAGCCAGCCGAAGACTGAGTTGAAAGCTCGCGGTTGAGAGGCGTTACCCTTCAGACGTTGTTCGAGAAGTGACTCAGCAAAGACGTCGGCACCTAACAAGACGTCGATTGGACCAGGGATGTCAAAACCAGGATCAGCTAGCGGTAGTGTTTTGACCTCCTCCCATCCTTTCGTATTTAGCCTTGCTATCGGTTGATCTCCGCAAATGCTCGGTATGACGAGCATTCCCAGACGAAACTTTTACGTTACAGTTGGTGCCAATGTCGCATGTAACAAAGCCACTGACTGAGGCAGGGCTGCCCCCTAACCCATAAACGTTGATATTACCAGTTATAGGTTTTAGATTTAATCGTTGAGCGGCGTGAGCCGTGAGAAAATTGTTTTGACTGCCGGTGTCAAATAACGCGCGAAATGTATGAAATTCACCAGAAGCATCACGAATCTGGACTAGAGCTGTTGCCAGTAACACGGTTGTGGTTACGGTTGGATCAGACTGAGTCAACGAATCCTTAGCCACTAAGGTCGCCGAGCTTGCCGCCGACTCCTTATGTAGCAAAGTGTGGTGTTTACGTCTACATTGTCGACATGAAAACATTGATGTGCACTCTCGCACTGAATGGGATGCGTTAAGACAATTGTAGCACCATTTCTTTTCAGTGGCCACAGCCATGCGCTCATCTATTGATTTTGCCAAAAAATCATTACAGGCCGAGATGTGATGTTCATTGCGACAGTAGGCACATTTACGAATCGGAGTGCTCGAATTGTGAGCAGGTTTCGCTTGTTGTTTATCACCAACATTTTTATGAGTAGTGACGGTGGGAGCGACAAGCGAATGCGTGACGTTATGTCGCTTGAACTTCTGTGAAGTTCCCGGTGTGTCCTTTGAAACGTTAGCGGTTTTATTGGTAACATTCGAAAAGTGCGTGTCGCGAATTAATGCTTCACCTTTAGAGTGTAAGAATGCCCTTAAATGGTTATACTGTGGAAGCTCAATATCGGTATGTTTTTCCTCAAACTCGCGTCTTAATTTGGTATCGAGTTTGGCCAGAACATTATAACAAAGAACAAAATCCCATTTATCGGTAGGTAATTTTAAAGTTTTTAAAATTGTTAAGTTCTCATCGATCGTGTCTAAGGCGCGTCGAAAATCTTGAGCGTTCGAAGTCTTTAAACTAACGTCCAAGATATCACGCCAGCACGTAAACGCTAATTCGCGTTTATCTTCATAACGGGACTTGAGAGCCTCGTACGCACTTAAATAATGTTCACTTGCAACAGGAAAAGTTCTAATGAACGATAAAGCATCACCACTTAAAACTGACACGAGATAGTGAAATTTCTCAATATTACATAAGGAGGTAGAATCATGTATCAACGCGTTATAAGTTGCAATGAACTCAGGCCATTCCTTGATAGCACCGGAAAAAGTTGGCAACGAAATTTTTGGTAACCGCATATTTCCACTGTGCGAACCGGTCAATGAATTATGTTTCGAAGTGTCAGCTTGTTGAGATGAACGTTGTTCAAATTTTCGTTGAATTGCCAACACTTGAAAATACAATTCGTCAAATCGATCCTGAAGTTCATCGTCCTCCTCATCGGCATCATCCTTAAGAAGGTCCAAAATAATAAAATGGGAGTCATGAAAACTATCAGCAATCGTTTTTATTTCATGACAATATGAAAGAAATAACCCTACTTGTGATTCATCGGTATTGGCTAAGGTACCTACTTCCAAAGCCTTCGTTAAGCGATTATATGCTATAGTTCGTTTACGTCGCAAACTGGGCAAATTATTAATAGTGTACGTATTTTCGATACCCTTTTTAATAGTAGGTTTAGATTTACGCCTTGATAGTAAAGACATAATTAATATCAAAACAATAAAACCTGATAGCAACAAATATTCGGATTCGATAAAAAGTTTAGTTGCGAACGTCTTCAGCGAGACCGCGTTCACAAGAATCGACGAGAATCACTGGGGCGGTATTACACGACAACAGGTAATATTGTCACCTCAGTCACCTGAGTTTTAAATTGAAATAAATTAAATTGATAAGGATGAATTAAATGAGCGTTAGGAACACTAAAAACGGTTTGCGATATTCGTTAATGTACGGTAAATAAAAAAAATAAAAATCAGTTTTTTTTGTAAAAACAAAAAACTATGATTTTTAACCTAAAACGGTAATAATGAAAATGTGAACGCACCAAAATTCGTTGAAAATATGATACGATAAACGATACAACGTCACGATAAAAAATATTTCGTAATTTGAAACGAAATAAATTTTCGATAAATAAATATCAAGAGGAAACGTTGAACGGTTGGAAAAAGTAGTCGAGTTATAACGAACTATCAACATAAAATTATGAGAAGGTGGATTTGCACATTGTTTATTGCGAACGGTAACACGGTAGATAATTTTATGCTAATAAGTATAAAACGACAAAAGAATTTATTTTCAACAAATATTCTAGAAACTGATGGAAGCCATCTTAAATCGATAAACGGTAGGTAAGGTACTCAACAAAACAAAATGGAACAAAGACTTGTTTTCCGATTAGTAATTGAAACAAAATGTTATGTTTATTCGTTTTAGCTGTACTAGTAAGTATAATAAGCGTGGAATACGGTAAATGAAGTAGCAATTACTAAATCGAATTGGTATTTGGCGGCAGACTGAAGGTAGGTATCCAAAGTTCCCGGGTTTCGGCACCAAAAAATGTGGCTAAATTGATTCGATAAGTAGAAATTAGAGTACACTATCAATCACCACATTGGATCGAATACTTATTGAAAGCATTCGCCGTTAATAAGCGTTGCTACAGACGATTTAGACAATAGGAACAATGCACAAACCACTTACCATGTAGGCAGGCTTCTAGCACGATTCCTCACGAATAGTTCTTCCTTTAGACACCTAGCCGGCCAGCCACACACGATTATAAAGTTCCAAAAACACTGTTGAGCACTTGAAGTTTTATTAAGAATAATTGAGTAAAATGTAATGTTTGATGCGCGCGCGCCTTCGCTTTCACGTACAGACACGGAGAGGTTTTTACTGGTTCTGCCACCAGCCTTCTGCTACCAGCCTATGGCGTTGATCTCTCAGACACCGGTAGGATCTGCGCATGCGCCAGCGGAAGTCCGGGCGCCCCATTGGCTAAATAGAACTGCAGCACAGCGAATTGTGATGATTGATGAGTGCATCGGTAAGGCGCGCGAAATTCAAATTGAAAGGTAAACAAGATTTGCGTTGAAAACGGAACAATTATGTTCCAAAAATAAACAGATTTCATTAAATTTGCTGGTGAAGCCCTGTGTATTTTGATGTACAAGATTTATATAGGAAGGCTTCACCTCTGTCTTATTATCTAGTTTAAAACTAAGTTATTAGTACTGGTACTAATATCAGATGACTTCGTTATATTAGGTATAACGGGTCTATATATATTGTATGCTAACAGTTTAGCAATAGTCAGCTTATATCTATAGGGTAGGTACACAGTACCATTGTTATAAAAACAGTTGTCAATATATTTATTGCAATCTAAAATATAAAGTTTTTTCAGATCCCACGTTAAATTATAAATGTGTGTATTTAATGAGTGTATGAACTTATTTCTGTAATTATTTTTTATATAGGGGAAAAGAACTAAAATTATTTGACCAATACCCACTCTTTCTATTTCTGACAAGATGTTTATACAGTTTAATATATCTACATGTGTGACATTTGTACTATTGCCTATAGCTAAAATAAGTGTGGTGTTGAAATCAAATTTGTCACACTTTAACTTGGACAATATTTGAGAAATATGTGATCCCGGCATACAAATATTACATGTGTTCTGAGTAGTATAATTCGAGACCAAGGGACCCAGGTTAGCACCCATTTCATCAGAGTAGATAACAGTTCTTCGGGTCTCACAGTCAAGGAAAGCTGACCTAACCGAAGAGCCTGAGGGGCTGCTGGTGTTGATGATGGGAGCATCCAATTGTGAGGCCACCGGAGAAGCCTGTAAAAGGGGCACAGTCTCCGGGGGCATCACAACCTGTGTCAGGGTTGAAGCCACCGCACAAGCAGTGTTGTCAGTGATGGAGTCCTCCCGTAACCTGGTTCTCTACATTCGAACTACAACTACACAAGTCCTTATGTTCATTTAGAATTTTGAGAGCTTGAGTATATTCACTCATAGCTTTTTAGAAACATCATATTTACTGGATATGGATTGCAACTCAGTCTGCAAAGAACATATCTTATCTTGTAATTCTTTAATTACTTTCTTATTACTTTTAATAGTGTCTTCACAAGACATCAATTGTATTTTTAAGTCTAACTTTTGTTGCCCTAATTGGAATTTCTTTAACACTATTCTTTTGTTTCTTAATCATATTTTCAGATTTCTTAATAAATTTGTTAATTTTCACGTATTTCTTAATTTTATTTGAACCTAATAAAGAATTACATTTATTATTGGAGGTGGGTGTGGTAGTGAGATCTATTGTGGGAACCAAACTATTATTAAAAGAAGAACTCCTGGTTGTTCCCGGACTGAACAAGACTGGTTGCAAGCTCATCGTGAAGGGCTGAAGAGTTGCTGAGTACAGCTGCTTGTTTCTCAGCCTGGAGAGATTTGATTTCCTGTTTCGCTTCTTGCCAGCTGTCTTTCCAGGAAAGAGATGCGCTCGAGGGTGGCTTCATAGGTGTCCCGGCAATGGTCTGTCAGCAATGATGTTTTGAAGCTGTGTACATTCTGCAGTAATCTCTTCAATGCGTCTTTCCATTGCTGTCAGCTGATTCCTGAGCACTGTGTTCCGTTGGATCAAGTGTTGGAACTGCTCTGCTCCATCCTCGTTTTCTCTTCTGAGCGTCGCACATTCGTCTTGACTCTTTTTCAACTTCAAGAGTGTGGCCTTGAGCTTGGCATCGAGGTCAATTTTTGCGGGTCTGGGCCATTTTAGCTGGAATTCAATTTTTAATTTTAGTTTACCTGCTTGAATATTTAATTTTAATTAATTAACTGGGGACAAGTTAGTAGGTTACAAAAAAATTCAATGGTAAATCAATAGAGAGGTGTTTCACACCTTTACTAGTGTAAATGTAGATTAATTGTTGTTTTGGTCTCTAATTAACAATTTTAAAAGTTATGTTTATGATCATAAATGATATAGGAAACTGAAGTAGGTAGTTATGAAGAAAACACAATATTAAAATTTAACTTTAAGTTTGGATTTCACTAATACACAGTGTATTGTTAAAAATAATTAAAAAGGAAATGTGTACCTAGGTATTTAGTCTCAGAATTTGGTCAGCAAATCCACTTACAAGTTAATAAGTGGAAAGTGACCAAACTGTGACAAGGCTGTTGTGTATAGGACAAATTAAGCAGTTTATTGTATTGTTTAACTATAGCAGGTACATTATATATGGCTGCAGAAGTCAGTCGTCAGCTCCACTTCCAAATGGGTAAGTGAAGAGAGACCTCAAAGAAAAAATAAAGCCAAATGACATGTACCTACTATTGGTAATGTTACTCGTTCAAATCTAGCTTGTTGACGTTAAATTTATAGTGAATCTTGGTAGAAGTATGTATTAGTGTTATTTAGAGATACTAAAAGCAATACTCATCTGGTTTTTGTCGTAAAAATTCGCAGTTTAGTTCAAAATCCTTTTGACCCGGCCGGCGAGCTGTCACATAGGTAGGTAGATAATTGTTAACGCAAGTTGGCGCTTATTTTGGCACACTATTATTAAATATCACTTAATTTTGATGAAGATTTCTTATTTTACGTATAAATTTCGTCTTTTTTCACGATCTTTTCAATATTTAAAGTTTAAAATATTACACAGCTGTTTTTTGACGTCTAAACGATCCGGGGTTGCCCGCGCGAAAAAATCGTAGCGTATCGTAGCGTAGCATCGTAGCGAGTATTTTAATCCGGCCGGTGTTTTTCAAATGACACAAAAGCTTTTTGAAATAATATACTTATTCAATTCTGTACATTCATTAAATTTTATGAAACAAGGAAACTAATTTAATAATTTAGTACTAATTTAAATGCAAATGTTTGGATGTCTGTTATTGTGTTATTGTTACACTGCACTGGTTTGTTTTGTGATTAAAATTTTTAAGTATTTATTACTAGCTCTCGCCCGCGGCTTCGCCCGCGTGAATTTACCATGGCAACAGTGCTTTTTCTCGGGATGAAAGGTACCCTATGTCCTTCTCCGTATTTCCAGCTATGTGTATGCGAAATTCTATGAAGATTAGTTCAGTAGATAAAGCGTTAAGGGGTAACAAACAAACAAACAAACTCACTTTCGCATTTATAATATTAGTTAGGATTTAAAAAATATTTTCGGAAGTTATAGACGTTAGTATATATTCCGAAAACTTGTGAGTTCGTTTATCAATTATTAACGGTTAAATAGATAAAGTTCTGGTTGATTTTGCTTATATAAGCACTAACTGAGTCCTGGGGCTTCGCCCTCTTTGAATTGTCCTATACACCAGGTAAAATTTCATGGAAATCCGTCCAGCAGATTTTGCGTGATTGACTAAAAAAGATCCACACATCCAAACACACACATACAAACTTTTGCATTTTTAGTATTAGTGGGATAAAATACATTTCTCATTTTGTAATTCTGAGGAAAATAATTCAATATGATTTATGAAAACCATAGACGGTATAAACAAATAAAAATTTAGAAAGGAAATATTTTATCAGAATGATAAATCTGGCAAGGCATTATTTATATATCGTGACAGCATTGTAATAAAGTAAGCGCAGATTTGTCAACAGGAGGCTTCGTAGGTTTACTTTGTGCCGTTTGCACCTGGCAACACCGGCCCGTAAGCGATAGGGCAGGGTCAAACACAGAGGGATATAAAAATATATTTTGAAAATAAATCCGAATTCCTGCTATTATTACAAATGCGGATGCATACTTAGATGTTTATTTTTTACTCAATGACGCAAATTTGTCGATTTTGGTGACTTGACTTATGGTCGTGGTTGTAAGGCCCCCAGATGAGGCAGAGGGCGTCCATAGTGCTTCTCCATTGGGATCTGTCTTGGGCAATGCACTTCGCCTCTGACTATACCAATATATCCAATTTTAGACCTTATCACTCACGGTCTTAAGGATCGAAGTGTTTACGTATTAATGCTCGTAACTGTACATCGATAAAGTATATAGTGCTATAACACATGGATACTTTTATACCTTTTCTTCTTATCGAGTCGAAATGGCTTTAATTATATATATAGTTTTTGACCAGTGTGGCAACTTTAACCGCCCTATCGTTGGCGTTTTTAAGATCCTCTATTGTACAAGACCAAGGGCAGTTGGGGCATGATAGGAGATGGGCCATGGACTGCACAGCTCCGCAATCACAAAAATTATTAGCCTAAAAACCCCACCAGCTCTGTTTTCACGGCATCTCCCAACACCAGCCCGGAGGCTGTTTAAACTCCTCCAGACTGCCCAAGGGAGATCAACTCCTGGTGGAAGTTTTTCAGCCGGTGCAAGGTTTGTTGATTGCGGTTGCGGCAGAAATCGACATTTCCACTGATCCATCCTTGTTTTGGGGGCTTCTTTGTCGTGTAAACTGAATTGTCTAAAGAAACTTCTGCGATTTTTAAGGCATATGGGTGTGAAGTACTTTCATATAGAAATTAGATATGGTGAAAAAATCTAATCGAATCTAATCTAATTTTTATATGAAAGTACTTTAGTACTAATTGCATCTGAGATGCTCAAAAATCCAAAAATACATATGGGTGTGGTTTATCTCTTTTAAAGATTACTTAGGGATTCACAGCTGAAATCCACTCAGACCAAATCGAGGGCACAAGTTGGTTAAAAATTCATTTATTTGCTGCTAGCAATTTCTGCAGTTAGCATAGTAATAAAAAGAGTTAAGTATAACCGTCGCAACCCCCTGCCGTGATATAAACACCCCCAAATTGAGCCACAAATTAGTGTTCAGCAACCCTAATTTCAGGGTGGATTTACTTACTCTTATGTGCGCACCTGGCCGTTCACAGACAGACAGAACTTTTGCCCGTCACTATACATATATAACGAAATCATTGTTAATCTTTTTGTGTTCCCTTTCCATGAATTGTAAATAGATTTTTGCTGATATTACGAAAATATTATAGATATTATTTAGTAGAAGCAGAAAAATAAATTTAGTTTTAATTATTTTATCTGAAGTGAGAATTATTTAAAATAAAAACTAATCTAGACGAATCTAGGGTACATTTGAGTCGGGTACAGTCCGGGGTAGCATTTTTGACTAATTTCTTTTTACTTTTATTTTAGTTTTAAGATTATTTTTATACTGACGAAACTTGTTGTGAATATGTTATTTTTTTGAATAAATGAATTCACGTATCTAGACTTAAAACTAAATTAAACACAAAAATGTTGCAAATTGTATAAATAGTTGATTAAACATTTTTTGTTAAATATGTAGTTTTACTTTATTTACAAGACTGGTGAATTGTTCCATGTAAATGCGAACAAGTCAGATATATTTAAAATAGTAAATTCCTCACGGAAGAAGTCGCGGGCAAAAGCAAGTAACTAATATTAGTACTAATGTACTGACGAAGTCGTCGTGGAATACCAGCTATTTGAAGTTATCGTAATAGAACATTGGTACTACTTTAGGTTTCATTACCCCGTTGTTCGAGGCACAAAATAAAGTAAGGCACAGAAGAGAAGTGCTACACGTCTTTCTGACTGGTATTTTGGATAAACTACTTGTTTGTTTATGTTAATATGAAAGTAGTTTAAAATTTGGTGAACTACTCTTGAATATTAGATGAATACACGTCTATGCAGTAGTAATTTTTTCATGTATCCTCATTAATTATTTTTTAAATTTATTTAGGTTTACAAAATAACTTAATTTATATATTTTTATGTCAATTTTAATCAACTCTCATGCTTGGATATCATGACAAAAGTGGTTGACGTTAAGACCTATTACGTGCTCTTGGAAAACTATATTTTACTATTTATAGTTATATAACGACTTGTTTGAAAGCATTGTTAAAGAAGCATTTAATGAAATTATAGGATAAGCTGTTACCCGAAATTTCTTATTATCTTGTATTATTTAAATTTGTTAACGTTAAAGTTCGATATTTATTTCTAAGTAAATAGCAATCAACAAGTATCTTCACATTTTAAATAATAATTTGGATTTTAGTATTGTTTAAAATGCACACTAGTAAGCAGTGAAAATCGAAAGTAGACACTTAATTGTATACAATTTTGATATGTTTAGCAAGACTCTTATTCCTTTAGAAATTTGAGTGTACGACGAATGTATTCATTTCCAGAGTGGATGATTAGCACACACACACGCACACACACACACACCTACACACTACGCAGCGACAGCCACTGCGCTGGCTTGCTCATCTCAAGAGGATGAAGAAGGATCGTGGCGTCAAATCAGCCTACCTAGGAAGGGTATCGATGGAGACATACTGTGGACTGTGGAGGATAATCTGCGTGAGCTGGGAGTGGGCAACTGACGCGCCATCGCGCAGAATAAAAGTCTATGGCGCTCTCTCGTTTCGAAGGCTAAGATCGACTTCAGGGTCACTGAGCCAGCGGAGTAAGTAAGTAAGTATGATTCGAAATGTCAATTCTGTCCTTACTATAATTTGCATAGTAGGTGCATGCTCCAGCACGCTACAGTCGTCACGCGATGTTCACATTACACCGCAGAAAGATTTCGTTTCCACTCACAAAATCACTTTGTATCTGCTCTTTGGCTTTTCTTTGTACAGCTAACAGCATGTTTTCAATTGTACTAATACTTAGTTTAGACAGTTCAATGTTTCTTTCAGGAAAAATTAAAAAAATGGTTAAATCAACGCATTTCTATGCAAAAATCAGCATTGAAATTTTCTATAGTTGATTGAGGTTTTAATTTCATGGCAATTATTATAATGGTCGCTCATGTGTGTATACATTTATACCTGACATTTATAAAGTTATTTTGTAAAACGTGAAATATTTTGGTTAATAATTTATTGTAAATTAATTGAATTCTATTTTGAAAATTATAATGTTAAATTTGAACGCTATTTATAATGGCCAAATAGGTTTGATACTTATTTATACATTTCCCTATGTATTGTACGCACATTATATATATTTTATACAAATAAATGATTATGAAACACGATCGTAGGTACTAAAATGTTTTTGATTTAAAATATCTACCTCGTGATGTACGTACCTATAGTTATATTATATTACATGAAAATGAAATATAGTAACTTACCAGTAACAGTTTACAATTCCTGGTATATTTATTTATATTTAAAAGTTATTGATGTTTCGAAGACAGAAAATATAGCATTATAAATGTTGAACCACTGGGTAGATTAGTAACCCGCAGTTGAATCATTCCAATTACCATTTGTAATAGAAATCTGCATTCATGTCCGCCTCTGTGGTTGAATCGCATCTATTAACCATGGGCTATAGTGATAATAAGCTTAAATAGTTTAAATTATAAAAAAAAACTTCCGTACATACTTAAATAATAATTTAAGTATGGTAGTTCGGAGAGTTTGGATTCTATACATCTATCTATCTATCTCAGCCGAAAGACGTCCACTGCTGGACAAAGGCCTCCCCCAAGGATTCTATACATACAACTTTAATATTATAAATGCGAAATTTCGGATGTGACTATGTGATTTTGTGAGGATGTATGTTACTCAATCACGCAAAATCTACTGGACGGATTTCGATGAAATTTGGTATACGGGTAGAAAAATAACGGGAATAACACATCCCTATGTGTTATTCCCGGTATTTTTCTAGCTACTTTTTATCCTGAAATTCTCACGGGGGTGAAGCCCCGGGGCGCGGCTAGTAAATATTATAAATGTCTTTGTCTGTTACGGCTTTGTGGCTAACTGTACCAATTTTGATGGAATTACCTGAGATAAACATAACAAAGGGGCAACAAGCATTACTTTTGAAAACCATACGACCATAAGCTGGTCTTGGTTGGTTATTTCCTAGAGATTACATTTTTTAAAGTATTTTTTGACAATATACACATACCTGAAACAAACATATGAGTTCAATATAATAGTGTGACTAAAAGAAAAGACATGTAATTACTTGACCGTTAATCGCTTCCAAAGCCCAATATATTTGGTATCATAATTTATGTATCAATTAAGTAACAAACAACGAACAAACATTACAGTCTGTGCCAGAGTACGCTTTAAAATACATATCCATATCACACGCCATCCGTATTCAGTTATGAAATTAGAATTCGCAACGAATTTCGCAAGTTGGCGCAGCGTGAAATTGTATCTAGCTTGCACCAGGCGACAAGCTGACGCAGGGATACTTCACTTGTACAGACGTCATAAGTCCGGGAATATTCTCCTAGTGATACAGTTTACGTAACGTCATTTTGTTTTTTTTTTTACGAGTATTTATATTTTGTACGCCTTTCTTGAAACTGCGCAAGACTGGCTAGAAGGTAGGTGGTATGCTGTATCTGTGTCTCCCACTCGGTGGACCGACGACCTGGTGAAGGTCGCGGGATGCGCATGGATGCGGGCAGCACAGGACCGGTCGTTATGGAAATCCTTGGGGGAGGCCTTTGTCCAGCAGTGGAAGTCTTTCGGCTGAGAGATAGAGAGAGAGGGATGCTGTATCTGAGTGGTACTCTAGAAATGGGAGAAGAAGCGTAGGGCACTCGGCAGCAAGATGGGTCGACGATGTAAAGAATGTTGCTGGCAAGAACTGGATTGCGATGGCCCAGGATAGAAAAGGTTGGCGTAAACAAAAGGAGGCTTATGGAAGGCTGACGATGATGATGAAACGAATATACATCTACACTATTCTACACCGATTTGATTTACTAATTCTAACTATCATCGTAGACCTCATCACTGTCCTCGGACAAGATTTTGGTCAAGAGCAAACCCATCTTTAATAAAAAATAAAAAAATAAACTATCTTAAATAATATTTATAAATGCAAAAGTGACTTTGTTTGTTACCTATTGACTCTTTATCTACTGAACCAATCTTCCTGAAATTTCGCGTACACATTTTTTTTTTAAATCTTTATTAATTTAAAGGGGTTTTGTCACCCAGTGACTATGTCACCCCCGTAAGGTTAACTACCAATGGAATTAAAAAATATAATTGCACAGTTTGATTAGGTGTTTGTCATCGTCCGACAATGGAGTAGCCAGAATACTATTGCATGTACCGACAGAGAGGTAGTCAAGCTCAGCGTCTCGACGGAGTGCCTCATTGCGGACACACTCCATCAACACATGTTGCACGTCTTCTACTGTATCGCACTCCGGACAATTGGGAGAATCCGAATTACCCATCAAGTATTTATACTTGTTGATGGAATCTGTCCACATCGAAGTCTTAGCAAAGTTACAACCGAAGATCTGCTGCCGAGGTGGTCGTCAAACCATGGGCAAGGAGGAGGCTTGCACTGAATGGTCCGATACCAAATACCTTTATCTCGAGACCGCTCATCAAAATATCAGAAGTACTAAGACGGACACTGTTTCCGCGGGAAATTGACGCGGGCAAAAGCTAGTCTACCAATAAATGCCTTCCAAAATAATAATACTTAGGTAGAATTCTGTCAGTGTTTTATACTTAGATGCACATTCATCATGTGTAAAGTGGGAACTTAAGATTAGCCCGGTCAGACCGTTAGAGAGACAGGCGACTGCCTCTTGCATTTATGCTAATGAATACTAAGAACAGTCAGTAGTACATAAACCTATCCAAATGTATTGCAAAATCGCCTCTATTACAGCGGCATAAAGGTTATAGCAGGGTGATTTGACATGCAGCTGTCTCATAGCTAAAATGGTCCAAAATATCTGAAATGATTCCAGTGTTCTAAATGGAAACCTTTTAGTCTGAGGAAAGTTTCTGACATGTTAGTCCAATGCTTTTTAATATTATCAAAATTAATTTTTTTTTTTTTGGATTTAAATGCACCCAAATTTAGTTAGTTTAGTACTAACGTACTCTTATTTAAAAATAATTTTGTCCTAGCTACCTATGGCGTCATCTATTTATATAAACAAATTGAAATTAGGTTATTTTTTCACGTAAATATTTGTTCATTTAGTGGACTACAAGAAAAAACAATTTAAAAAAAAATATAATAACTAACATATATATTTGACAATGCAAAATAAAATATATTCATAGTTAGTAGTTTGTAGCTTCGAGACATAATATAATATGATTAAATAATTAGTTATCGACGTGAAAAAGAGCCTTCTTTGAAGGCCAAGTTTCAATAAAAATTTTGACTTCATAGAAAGTGATTCCCAAAAGCCTTACTAACTGATATTTACCTACCTACAAGTTTATATCTATCTGTATACAGCGGCGCAGTAATTTTTAATAAGCGTAATTAGGAATTAACAAAGCAAAATGAGCACAGAGCAGGTATATACGCAGAATGGACATTTTAAAACGCCTCATTAAAAATGCTAAAGCGAACAAGAGTGGATAATCTGTTTGGCGTCCGACGAACATTAAAGAAGCCGACCATTCCGGAAGGTCTTTGTGGGGATCAAAGTGATCTCGGAGCTTTCTAATTGACCTTTGCATTTTGATGGAGTTTTCAACCTAATTCGTGACGTATAAGATTTGGGGTAACCCCTTTACGTGCTAATAGACGATTAATTGTTAATTGACAAAAATTGTAAACGAAAATTGGGTGAGTTTTTACTTTAATTAAACAATATTAATTAACCCACGAAATGTAACTAATAATGATAATTCACTGTATTATAATTCTGCGAATTTGGAATAGGTTATTAATTAAATATACAGGAACAAATCACACATATCGAGTGAAATTCCGTAAAATTTCCTGAAATTCCTTAAGTTTTCCTTGTGTTAAATGTATATTAGCTCAAATACACTATTTGTTATAAATAGATAGGAACACATATAAAAAAACATCCAAGGCTTAGAACAATTTGAAAATAGGGCATTTTCTATGTTGACATGATCGAATCCGGGATCCCGAGGTGTATCGGCAAGAACTTTACCATTACGTCACAGAGGCAAGTTGATTCTTCAATCAATCTCTAACTTCTTATAATCAAAACTGTCTTTCAAAACATTATATTCAAAAACTTTCTCAATTAAATTAGAAATAAATAGGGATTTTATAAAACAAATAAATTACAGTTCCAAAATAAACTTACAAATTCGAATTTGAATTTCCTGAGGTTTATTGGATCAGAACGACAGTGCATAGTGCATTGCTTTAAAATGCAGAACCATGAATAGCCTTAAAAGTCGTTCTTTGTTCAGTACAATTCTTCGGGGAGTTGTAAAAACTATACAACCGGACTACAGACACGAAACAATGCAACTTTGCATAAGTTTTACTCTGGGGTGCGAATAATTCAAAATGCAAGCCAAATGGATTGACTTGAGTGAGATCAACGATAACAACATATTGTTATATATTAGAAAGTTAGTATGTGTTTTAGTATCAGGGATTCTATTATTTTTTTTATACAATAGGGCGGCAAACGAGCACGCGGGTTATAGTAGGCGACCTGATAGAAGCGATCACCGCTGCCCATGGACAACTGCAATATCAGGGGTATCATAGAAGTGTTGCGGCTCTCAAAAAGACGTAGACCTATCTTCTGAGCACTATAGTACGCGACCTGATAGAAGCGATCACCGCTGCCCATGGACAACTGCAATATCAGGGGTATCATAGAAGTGTTGCGGCTCTCAAGAAGACGTAGACCTATCTTCTGAGCCTTCGCCATTTGACACACGAGACGATAATCTTAAAGCAGAGTTCAAGTTTCCTCACGATATTCCTTTACCGGAAGCTAGTGATGTTCTTAGTAAACTAAGTCAGAGTCAGATTGGTATACAAACTCATGTGGGTCGAGCTGTATAAACCTAGGACTTTTCAACCAGAGAGATGTTGTCGCTTCATCCGAGTAGATCCATACTTAACTTTAAATGGTATGTTTTGTTGACGTAATTGTAAATAGGCTACAGGGTAGCTTGTCTTTCAAATCCACCATTATAACCATATTATGTCACTATGTTAACTGCGTGCAAATTTTCAGCTAACTGCCAATTAAGTGATAAGTTAACAACAGTACAAAGATTTATTATTTGCATTACATTTATACTTTTTCAAGAAAAGTGACTGAACTCTGTTGCATTACAGTCGAGCCCACTTCAAATTCTTATTAAGGCACTTGGCGTAAACAACAACAAGTTTATAAACTATTGCGTTGTTGGTCACTACAGGGCGGTAACAATGGCAAATGAAAGCAGCAGTGTATGTGAAAAAAATATAATTTGTGTGGTATTTGAAATATTGGTGAAGGTTTTTGTGGCACGCCTCCCGCCGTCGAGGCACCGTGGGGCTGATTCCTGGAACACATAGTAATAGTTTCCGCGAGTTCGTTGCACGCCATGTTTCGACTTGTTTCAAGTTTTTTCAGCTAGACATTTCATAGTGAGATGCAATAGTCATGAAATCTATCGAAATGTTAGATTATCATATTATAGACATAAGATAGATCAAAGAAATCTGAATCCTAATCCTAACCTAACTAATATTATAAATGCGAAAGTGAGTTTGTATGTTTGTTTATTTGTTTGTTATCTCTTCACGCTTTATCTACAGAACCTCTTCCTGAAATTTTACATACACATAGGAGTACTGAGAAGGACATCTGGCTACTTTTACCCCGGAAAAAGCACTGTTCCCGTGGGAAATTCATGAGGGCGAAGCCGCGGGAAAAAGCTATTAGGTAATATAATTCAACTGGAAATTGAACCTGTTGTATTTTATATGACAACTAGCTGTCGCCCGCGGCTTCGCCCGCGTGAGTTTCGCTTAGATGAAAAATCTCTCTTGGAGCTTTTCATCAGATGTTCCAGATCTTTAATTTTTATACGTCAGCAGAAAATGCTCATCAGGTTGAACGATTTTTGCTAAGGCGCCATTTCCATATATGTTATAGTGTAGCTGGTCTCTTGGAGCTTTTCATCAGATGTTCCAGATCTTCAATTTTTATACGTCGGCAGAAAATGCTCATCAGGTTGAACGATTTTTGTTAAGGCACCATTTCCATATTACTTATAGTTTAGCTGTTCCGTTATGGTTCTTCATCAGGTGTTCCAGTTTTCAAAATGAATTATAGCCTATATGTTGCCCAGGCTTAAAAGCTATACAACAAAAAAAGTTTCATTCAAATCCGTCCAGTAGTTTTTGCGTGAAACGCGTACATACATACAGACAGACAGACAGACAGACAGACAGACAGACAGACAGACAGACAGACAAGAAATTCCAAAAAATTTTTTTTGCTTTCTATTGTTCTTTTTAGGTCTCCCTCTATCCATTTTAGTCAAAAATATTAAATGTACAGACAAAATATTTTTACTGTTTTATTATATGTATAGATGAATGTCGCTTACAAGCTCATTAAAAATAAGTGTACGTATCTATAGATACTTAATTGAAAATTCATATTCGAACGGAATTTCGATTCGACAGAGTATATGTATGAGTGAGTTGAGGATCTTTACAGTCCTATGAGCACCTAGTATTAAATTTATTAACAATGGTTGTACATCAACCTTAGATCTTTCTTCTCTTCTCTCAGCCTAAAGACGTCCACTGCTGGACAAAGGCCTCCCCCAAGGATTTTATCCATGGGGGGTTTTGCCGTAATCGCCACGCTTGGCAGGCGGGTTGGCGATCGCAGTGTGATGGCATAGTACGCGGAAAGATGCTGCTGCCCATCCTCCGGTGTTTTAAATCCCTTAGTCGCCTCTTACGACACCCACGGGAAGAGATGGGTTGGTGCTATTCTAGGGCCACACCACAGGCCAGGCAACCTTAGATATGAACTTAAATACACTTACATTAGTAAGCAAATTCTCGAAACAGCTCTAGTAATTTCAATGAAATTTGCAACGAGCGTGTTTACATGGGCGATAATCGATCTAGGTTACAAAACTCGGAAAATTCGTAAAAGCCGAGCAGGTCTCGGTCACCCAGGCATGTTAACATTAAACAACAACATTCAAAATAGTGTTGGCTGGCTTCATAAATCAAAACGCGGATGATTCTGGAATACCATTTTGCGAAAGGAAATTAACACAATCAGCTAAACGCTTCAAAATAGTGTTGGCTGGCTTCATAAATCAAAACGCGGATGATTCTGGAATACCATTTTGCGAAAGGAAATTAACACAATCAGCTAAACGCTCCGTATGCTCATACATCGTGTTTATTGTTGTAAATTTACGTCCTGAAATACAATCCATCACTATACGGTGATGAATCTACTTTCAATCGTAACTAATATTATAAATGCGGAAGTGATTTTTTTATTTGTTTGTTACCTCTTCTCGCTTTACCTACTGTACTAATTTTCCTGAAAATTTGCATACACATAGTTAGAAGTAGGTACTGAGAAGGACATAGAATACATTTCATCCCGGGAAAAAGCACTTTTCCCGTGGGAACCTCACGCGGGCGAGGCTGCGGGAAAAAGCTAGTAACAAATGAATAAAAAAAATGCCAAAATTTGGATATGCCTGTGGATGTTTGTTCGTCAATCACGCCTCATACGCTGAGCGGATTTTAATGAAATTTGGTACACGAGTAGAATAAAACCTGTAATATCACAGGATTACACACATACCTTTTATCTCGAAATTCTAGAACTATAATTATAAAAGAAATAACAAAAACCAACACTGTTAAAATTCTCACCATGTGCGGAATATAACAATGTTTCTACACAACATCTAAAACATTATTCGACGTGTGATCTGGCAGCTTTTAAATATTAAAGGAGTTTCCCCACATACAATCATGTATTATTCAACATGAATTGGACCCGATTGATCTTAATTCTTGTAGAATAAGATTTGTTGGGATCTATCGATAGATTAATGGCGGAAATAACGCTTTTGTTGGGAAAACACGTTTAAAATTGAGTGTTATGGTCACACTACGGTCAACTTGTACTCTGGCGTACTTTTAACTGCGTGACCTTTTTTTTGTAAAAGTGAGGGAACAAAATGATGAATAAGCATTAATAATTCTTTAGTGCGTGTGTTTGTTACCTAAATTCTCCTAAATGGCTGGACCTAATTGTTTGTTACAAAATCACGCAAAATCAACTAGACAGATTGAAATTTGGTACATGGGAATATAATTTAGAATAACACAAAGAGTGCTTTTTATTCCAAAATGTCCTGGAAGCGGAGCCCCAGCGCCTGTACCCTGGTACCAGGCCTGTACCAGGTCCTTTATGAAATATATAACAAATAGGTTAAAAAAAAAGTTTGAATCTTTTTTTTTAACCTATTTCGTCCCGTTGCTGGGCAAAAGTTTCCCCCATTTCCTTCCAAACTTGTCTATCGAGAGTTCCATCTATTTCTCTTCCGTCAAATCAAATCGTCGCTCCAATACTTCCTTGGCCTAGGTTTCAAACAGCAGAGAAATTAGCATTCGAATTTGGGTTACGGAGTTGCAAATAGTGACCACAATGTGTTTATAATTGGATGGTCGGTTCGTGGAATATCTTCATAGTTACTTAGTTCTATTTATATTACGTCGGCTCTCCACACTTGCGGTATCAATTGAGGATATCACCTTTTTTTTAAATCTGTAGTTTTGCCTTCGACTTTTTAGGTACCGGATGGCCGTAAAGGCAGAGGCCAATTGATGAGGAGATGGCGAGACGAGCTCGACAAATTCAACAAGGAATGGCCGGACCTAGCCTTGAATAGAGATAGATGGGAATGTAAGGCCTTTGCCTTTGCGCCTTCGCTTCCGTGGGAATTTTGGATATCATAAATATGGCTATCATATTTCAGAAATAATAAAACGGACCGTTCAAACAAAGAAAAAACTCTTCAGCTTTATTATATTAGTAGGTATATTGATTAACAATTCTTTATGATTAAGAAATGTCACGTAGAATGATGAAGGTGTTGTCACACGCCTACAATAAAACTGAACCTCATTAATTCAATGACGTTATAATAAGGAAATTTATTCACAACCTTATACGTTTTTCGTAACATTAATTAATATCGTCACTTCGAAAAACGCACTGACTTTTTGCTGAGCACTTTCAAGTTTGGTAAAATTATTCCCTCCATAATTAGGTTTACTTTTGATAAATGATACTTGAGTGTTCTATTTAAGAGTATTTTTTTCTGTAAGTACTACCAATTATTTCACTGGAACCGGTGACTGAAAGCTCTTCTCGGTTTTGACTGTTAAGGCTGCATCCACACTCTCACGTGCTTCGTCATGAATACTCATGAGCCGAGATGGAGACAGGGTGAAAGACAGTGACAGACAGTGGTGGATACAAAGTAGCAACAGGAACCCATGCTTAAAGTGCATGGGTCTGTCTGCTACATGTTTTTTTTCTGGGGGGGGGGGGGCACAAGGACCGTGGCGGACTATGCAATGCATGTTGGGGGGGAGGGGGGTGTGCAACAAATCGATATCCGTCCTGATGCTGTTGATGCCAGAAGGACCAGATTTGCAAAAAATCACAAAAAACCGTCTGGGGGGGCACGTTTTTGTTATTTCTTAATTTGATATGCACTGCAAACACACAAAAAGCAGTCTGGGGTAAATCCGCTACTGTCTGTCTGTATGCATTTACATGCGTGTGGTGTGGTGTATTTTTTTGGGGCTTGCTTACAGGTCTATTATATTAGGTGTATGATCAATCTGGCTCTTTTGGTTTGTTTGTTTGTTTGTTTGTTTGATCTTCAGAGTCCATCTCTTCAACAAACTGCGTTTTGCATATACAATTATTTAATAAAACTTTACTCATTTGTTTCATCGCAATTTCTTAAACAAAAATTTTAAATCCCTAATAAATTAAAATAAATAAATTATAAAGCTGTGGATGTTCTACCTAGCATTGTGATGTGTACTTTGAATCTGCTTGAAAAATTAACACCAAATGGATTAACAGTAAGCTAGCGTGCTAGGTACCCACTTTCTTGAAATCATATTACTTTTTGTGGTTACCTGGAGAGTGTGAATTTCCATCCAATTCTGAATTAGAACGTACTAATATAACAGAAACGTGAAACGTCAAATTTAACAAGAGTCCTATTTGCGGTAGTAACTATATCCACGTTAACGAGATGGAAACTGTCTCGGCTCTCGTCTGACAGCCTTGAGCAATGTCCTTATGAAATGCTGGTTGCGAACCTGTTACGCCACTCAGTTCAGTTATTTATAAAAGCTAAAGGTCTTTAAAAAGTTATTTTAAACTGAAACTGCTTTTCAGTGTTATAATTAGAGAATTGTGAAATTTGGGCATAAATAGTCATTTTGATTCGTTCTTTATTAGTATGTAGAATTCTAGAACATTTCAAGCAGATTTTTAATTAAATAACCCTATATATCGTAATATCTTATGAAACCTATCACCTATAGTAATATCTGATCCCCAAAAATGATGATTGGTATTTCATCATCATCATTTTAACCGCAGGAAGTCCACTGCTGGACAAAACCCTAAGAAATCGTAATAATACATAGAAGTCTTACAGAGATCTTGTCACTTTATTTCAATTTCTTGAGACACAATTGAGTCACGACATCTTCGTTTGGAATTAGTAGAATCGGCCGGTCGATGGGTGCCCTGTCCAACGCTGCGCTTGCCGAAAAATGGTCGCATTTTGAGAATCTTTCTGCCCCATCAGCCCTCGGTTCTCCGCGCTATGTGATTACTACATCAGAAACGTTAAACTTATCTATAAGTAGACCTCGATATCCTGAAGAAGACCTGTTGATATTTTCAGAGTTCATGTTATGAGTTGATATTTAGCGAGTGTCTTTATGCGCGGTGGTGGCTAAGTGGTAATCACATTCGCCTGAGGTCGATTAAGACCCGGGTTCAAATGCTACCTGTGTCACATGAGTTTGTAGACCAATCTAATGTATGGTAGTTTTCTCATAGACCACCACTTGCTTCCGGTGTAGGAAAACATCGTGAGGAGACTTTGAGGAGAGATTGGCTGACTATTTAGTGCCTTTAGGCGACTTGAATAAAATCTTACACCAGTGTTAGTAATAACACACTCGATAAGAAGAAGAAGTGTCTTTATTCCACCATAGCTTCTCAACGCCTTTCCAGATTCCTTAATATCCCGGTCTATATGTGACCTGTCAGACAGATAGTAGGCGTGTTTTTGCACGTAATTCCACTCACTTAACACAATCACAGTATTTAGCCTTATTAAATCTGTGGTTTAAACTATTAAAGTTCTCGCAAGATAATCCCCGAAACTGTCGGTTCAGACACGAGCGTCTGTTGATCGCTGAATATCATTAATGTTTAAACTTGAGTATTTAAGGAAATGCTACATACATACATACATAGAATCACGTCTTTATCCCTTACAGGGTAGACAGAGCCAAGAGTCGTGAGACTCGAAGGCCACGCTTAGCTGAATAGTGGGCTCTCTGATGGATTGGCGATTCAGCATAGTGACAGGTTGCTAGCCCATCGCCTATGAGTGGAGTAATCCCCAGCTTAAAGCCCTTTCCCTCGATTGACTTTTACAATCTGCGCGGGAAGAGAAGCAGCTAGCACATTCTATGTTTTTTCTTCGCTCCCAGACAAGCAAGGAAATGCTATGCGTTTAAAAATCACTTTTATAGATGTCGAGCTACGATTCAGGAATTCTGTGATAAAATAATAATTTATCTGCTATTCCCGGAATTTTCTACCCGTATACCCAATTTCATCGAAATCCATCCAGTAGATTTTACGTGATTAGGTAACAAACTTCCAAACCCACAAACATCTAAACTTTCGCATTTATAATATTAGTAGATAACTCCTTCGAATCGCTTGTTTCTCGATATTTTAAGGAATGGAATATTTGAACATAGTCTTTGTATCATGGACGTAGATATAAATACACCTCACTATAGAACTCTATTTGTAGCGAAAAATTTATCAGCACGAGAATTTAGGACGTCAAAATGGTTTTGAATATTCAACCGCTACTGTTTCCATTTTTGATTTGCAAACATAACTATTTCTTTTTTAAAGAAGCTAGAGTCGTCATTTTGATATTTGAGTCCAAAAATGATCAACTACGGAAAATTACCACTAGTTTTGATAATTTTTCGTTCAGTTTTTTATAATAGGGGTAGGTGTATGGTAATGGCGCCCCGAAGCAATACATTGTAGGTAATGATAAATTTGCGGCGTAGTAAGTAATTGAATAGGGTAGACGTGAAAGAATAGTAGATTTTACAACAAGTGCACAAAACGAATCATTTTTATCCGAGACTTTTAGCAGCCCGAGCCGAAGGCGAGGGCTGATAGTAATGTCGAGGATAAAAATCGTTTTGTGGACGAGTTATAAACTCTGCTTTTCACTTCGATTGCGAGGAAATAAATCAAATTGAAGAAATTAATAAACGCACGAAAAAACAAGTGCTGTTTCCCGCCGCTTTATTTTTTGATTCTTACGACATTGATAGGCTTGGGCTGCACACCATACAGCCTACTATAAAATTTATTTTGTAATAATATTTTTCCTAAAATAATTAAATAACATACCGTACTTGAATTTAAATTTTAATATTTTTTATGTCTTAAAAACACATAAGGCAAATAAATTAAAAGTAAATATTATAAAATGACAAATTCTATCTATGAATTTTTTATCGTGTTTGGCTGTATGGCTCATTATCTTTGCCTTAATATAGATACATTTATGAGTAGATACGTTAATGCCCTTGTGCACAAAATTCGATTTTGTGCAGCCTATATCCTGCACAAATAAGCACTTTCAGAGCATGAGAAGTGAAAAAACTATTTATAAAAGAAAATCTTATTGTAAACACATACACAGTACATATTGTATAGAGTAAAGTACTCTATACAATATGTACTTGGATAGTGATGATTATGCGGATAAATGTTACTTAATAAATCAGTCTTTTGTTGGGTTAAAATCCTTGTTTATGGATATTTTCATGTGTCACCAATAACTAATCTTTATTGCACTTTATCTGAGATTAACTAGATTCTTTCTTGTTTCTTTCTATGTTAAAATGCATCATTTGGAACATTGCACCTAATAATATATAACCAAATCTTAATATATACCACAGAAAAGCTTAAAGCGAAAATTGTGTACTAGATATTTCTATGCTTTCCGTAATGTCATACAACGTACAGCATATGAATAATTCAAAATAATAACTGTCAGTACTGGTAGATGCTGCGACTCTAAAATATCAGATGCGAAATTTGATCTTTAGAGTGGAGACATATAGGTACAGTATATTGCATGTTTACATGGCTTGATTGGATCTCTATGCGGTGGTAATAGAGACGTGTGTCGTACCCGAATTGCATTTGTCGCCATCAAGAGAGTAGAGGTACAGGGTAAACGCTTACCATCAGGCAGGCAGGTAGTAAACTTGTTTGTCAGATTATCACATAATCATAATCTATATATTTATATATAACTCAAAGGTGACTGACTGACTGACTGACTTACACCCGTATTCACAGACGTTTCCTTGACTTCAACTTGACTGACGTTTAACCGACTCGACCAATTTGGTATGATTAGCCCATATATGGCATGTTCTTATGTATCATAATTTTTTCACATAACTTGCTTACGCATAATTTTAAGCATAAATTTATTCGAGCGCTAGTAGTTTGTCGCGAACCTAGACCTCACGATTATTATTATTTCGATTTATTTAATGTGTAAACAATTTATTTGTGAAAAAAAAAGATAGAAATTAGATATTGGTGGCGTGAAAACTTAAACTTATTTTTTACTGGCCGATAATAACAGTCAAGAATTCGTACCCCAGACGAAAAGTTTTATATCCGTTTGACAGACACAGGCAACTTTATGCACTGGGTTGCCATAACAATTTTAAATGTTCCCTTCTCTGGTTATGCATATATTCGCAGTGGGTAGGTACATAAGTAGAACCTAGATATTATTTTTGTCATTACAATGACGTCACCTCGTTAATGACGAGATGTGCAACTTTATAAAAAATTCTGAATCGAATAATTTTTCAATAAAAACAAGGCACATGTATGTCTTTATTGTTCCTTAGAAAAAGCATGTCCGTGCAGTTAAATTGGTAGGCTGATTCTCGGTGCACTTATAATTATTAATGTTATCCCACGTCGCAACTGAAACTAGATGTAAATTTTCAATTCTGTAGGACGTGCGAAACTGACTCATTAATACCAAATACATAAGCATAGGTATATTTTAGAATAGCTACGCGGCGCGCAAAGACCTGTGATTATTTTAGGTAAGTTATATTTTAAGTCAAAAAAATATTTATAATAAAAATATTCAGGTAAAAAAGCAAAATTTTAAAAACATATTTAAAACATTGACAGTTTAATAGAAGAGTTAGGTATATTTTTTTGCACGATACACGCACCTATATACATTATTGTTTAGAAAAAGAAAACACAAGTAAGAAAAATCAAAATAAAATCATAGGTTTTATCAGTGATATCGTCATAAAATCTGTTGTCACAAAATTTTTAACGTACCAACAGATTTTGCCATGTAGCATGTACCCATTGAATTATAAATAAATAAGTTCGTTGCATGTACCAATATAAGCAACGTCTTTTTATTTACCTTTTTGTAATCCCTTCACTTTGGGATAGTTTTATATGCAATAGTGCAACACTTTTGAAATGTCAGGTTATCATAAAATCAAAAATTGTCTATTATTTTGGCACATAGATAAATGGACCAGGAGCCCGCGATGACTAAACTGTTCATATTTTATAAAAGCTGTTTCTATAGGTATATTGGGCATGTACGCAGAGAGGCACACGAGACACGGGTAGCAACTATTAGCGTATATGGAGTTCGGATCATGGTTGCTCGGGCAGTTAACATAGATCGCATGAGTGTTTTTATAGTCTCCACGTTAAGTAACATATAAAATTCTGCTTTTATAATAAAACGAAAGTATAACTGATGATCGATTCAAATATTTTGTCTGTACATTTAGTAATTTTGACTGAAATGGATAGAGGGTCTCTTAAAAAGAATAATAGAAAGCAAAAATATTTTTTTGGCATTTCTTGTCTGTCTGTCTGTATGTATGTACGCGTTTCACGCAAAAACTGCTGGACGGATTTAAATGAAACTTTTTTCGTTGTATAGCTGCTAAGCCTGGGCAACATATAGGCTATAATTCATTTTGAAAACTGGAACACCTGATGAAGAACCTCAACTGAACAGCTAAACTATAAGAAATATGGAAATGGTACCTTTGCAAAAGTTTATCAATCTGACGAGCATTTTCTGTTGAAGTACAAAAATCGAAAATCAGGATCATCTGATGAAGAATTCCAAGAGATCAGCTACTCTATAAAATAAATGAAAATGGGGCCTTAGCAAAAGTCGTTCAACCTGATGAGCATTTTCTACTGACGTATAGATAGACAGGACACGGGATAGGACAAAGAGGTACTCGGGGTGGGAGTTGTGGTACACGGGAAATTATAAATAACGAGCAGACGAAGATCGTTTATTGAATGAAATATCACTTTTGATTCATTTTAACTCCGTGACTGTACTACGAGTACCTAATATGTTCCCGCGGGACACGGGATAACCAAATGGCTGAAATTTTGAGTACTGGAGTTTAGGTTACTACAGTTTGTAATACAAAAAGATTTTTCATCTAAGCGAAACTCACGCGGGCGAAGCCGCGGGCAACAGCTAGTACACTATATGATTGATGAAAGTTCCTATTTCGAGCAGGAGGGGTTTATAAATGTACCATGTGTCCCGGAACGTAATAATGGTTGATATGATTTTAGAGTATTTTAGAGTATTATTTAAAAATAAATATATATTTAAAAAGTCCATACTTTCATAACATTGAAATACATTGTTTCTATCTATTAATTTATCGTTCTTTCTATGCTGGAGATACACGCAGAGTTTTAAGCTTTTATAAAATAACAAAGGGCATGCCGTCGCAGGCTTTTGCTCTATGATGCAATATTTATTTTTATATTTCCGTGATTTTTTTAAAAACTACCAAACGTACTTTGTTGCCTAACGAAGTTGAATATTGTAATAATGTTTCTGACATAGTACATAAGTACCGTATCACGATGGTTACCTATGTGTCTACCTTCCATAAGAAAGAAGACAAAGATTTACAGATTGCAACGAAAATAAAGCATGTTAGACCAAAGCAAAGGCACGGTGGAGTAAAGGTGCGATTCGAATTGGATAAGGCAGGCAAGGAGTAGTGCCCACGCCTGATAGGCGACTTTCAAAAGTACCTTATTTAGTGGGAAACATCAAGATATTGCGAATGTGGTGTATGTGCGAAGATTTATTATTGTTTATTTTAATTGTAAAAATGTTTTGGTAGAATACATTTTATTTATTTGGATTTTTATTTATTTGTCTACCAAATTTTATCAAAATCGGTCTGATTTAATAAAATTTGGTAGATACATTTGGTTGGGTGGAGACATCGAGATGTTATGTACAGTTGTTGTATTTCGATGGCTGGAGAAGAGGAAATTAATAAATCATGTAACAAACAACAATACAATGTGTTTTCACCCCTTGATTATAAAAACCTCTATTGATTTGGTTTCATATAGGATCTTATGGTTGCCAGTACATATTATCTCGATGTTTACGTTTTTAGGGTTACGTCCAAAAAAAAAGAAACCCTTGTAGGATCACTGTCACAGTCAATTTGATCCGAATCTACTGGAGTGACTTTCAACGGCCCCGGCGGGCCTACCCCAGTGACGGGGCCGTTGAAAAAAAAAATCCAACGGCTCCGGCGGGCACGGATTTTGCGTTGACGGGGCCGTTGGAAAAAAAAATTACCAGCGGCCCCGGTGTGTTTTGTAAATGGGACCGATAGCATAAAATATTTATACGCTCCGGTAGTGTTTAAAGGGGGGGAAATTGTGTATTATTTTGTAGACTTTAAATTTTAATATGAAATGAAATTAAAAAAAGAGTTTGTATGTATTATTAAAGTCGACTGTTAGATAATCCTTCTGCATTAAGTCCACCTATTGTGCCATACATTGTGTTTGTACAATAAAGGTTAAATAAATAAAATAAATGTTATTGTTATCTTAATACTTGTACTATTATGTATTCTGTGTCATGATATAAAACAAACATCATGTATTTTATTTTCTTATATATATGATTGTTGATACCTAGTTGATATTTATTTTTTATCAACAATAAAAACTGATTGTTACATACAAACTCTTTTTTCAATTTCATTTCATATTTAAGGTCTACAATATAATACACAATTTCCCCCCCTTTAAACTCTACCGGAGCGTATGCTTTAAATTTTTTATGCTATTCGTCCCATTTAAAAAACACGCCGGGGCCGTTGGTAATTTTTTTTTCCAACGGCCCCGTCAACGCATAATCCGGGCTCGCCGGGCCCGTTGGAATTTTTATTCCAACGGCCCCGTCACCGGGGCAGGCCCGCCGGGGCCGTTGGAAGTCACTCATCTAGACCAAATCAGGCGAAATTTAGTAGGATGGTAAAATCCTATGAACCAAACACGTAAAAACATATTTTTTTTAAAATAAGGGTCATTTTTGGTAGACATATTAGGATATAAAGAAAAAGTTTTGCAAAACATTGCTGTCATATATTAAACTAGCTGTTGCTCGTGGCTTCGCCCGCGTGGATTTTGATTTGATTAAAAGAATATTTTTAAAATTTAAAAAGGAACATAAGCGGTGGTGATCGAGTGGATAGTTAGGGTGCCCGCCTGTGACTGCAAAAGCCCGGGTTCGGAACCTGCTACGTGCTACATGAGTTTGTATACCAATCTGACGTAGTTTTTATCGATCACCACTTACTTACGGTGAAGGAAAACATCGATTTTATTTTTATTATTTTATTTTAACATACGGTACCCACGGAAGACCAGCGTCGTTAGTTAACACCACGAGAGATGCTGACCTGACCACAGTCAAAGTCAAAAATTCTTTATTGAAATTTAGCCTTCAAAGAAGACACTTTTTCACGTCCACAAAAAAATCACAAAATATAGTTCATTGCTTCTAGATTACAGGAAATTGGCATTGTACGGAACCCTCTCCACGCGAGTTCAACTCGCACTTGACCTGTTTTTTTAAGTACCTAATATATTTATCAATATATTGATATATTGGTATCCATGGAAACCAAATCAAAAAGGTGGGCGAAACAAGCTGTTTCGCCAAACCCTTATTTCAACGGAATTAAGCCGCTAATCGAATGCTGTAACCCCATTCGCAACGGATCGGCACGTCGTCACACCGAGTCGGTGCGAATGGGGTTGGAGCATGCGATTATCGGCCTTACTCCGGTTTGGCTGATCAGTTTGATTGGATCCCGCCCATTCAGTCCGGTCATTCTATGTTTTCAGAAAAAGTAATTCATAAAGTTTTGAAACTTGTGTGACATATACCTTCGGTTGTGGTGTTCAACGCTCACTACCCTCCCCTGCCCTCCCCCTGACGCTAGGACACATTTCAGAGTAAAGGGGGGGGGCCCTTTACTCTGAAATGTGTCCCCTTTACCGGTTTTTTCCCTTTTTCTCGAAAACTATTATAGATAAGAAAAAGGTGTCAAAGGCAAAGAAGGTCCCTCTTAAATTCTTAATAAAATATGTCCCATGTCTTATTTTGATAGACTTGACGGTTTACCAGCTAAAAGTTGTGTTTGGGGCACATGTTGTGAAAATGTACCTAAAAAGAGGGGTATTGTTGCAGTTTTACTATTATATCTCGAAAAAGACCCAGAATTTCGAAAACATAGCACTATTAAAAGTTTTAGAGCATTAAATTCTGCGTTTAATGGGACTAAATACATATATTTTGAACCACTCGGTCCAATACTAGTGCTCAACGAAATTGCACAAATCCCACAGATATTGTAAATGTGAAAATTTAGATGTATGTTTGATACTCAACTACGCAAAATCTTCTGTACGAATTTCGATGAAATTTATTACACGGGTAGAAAACTACCGGGAATAGCACATAGGGTACTTTTTATCCCGAAATTCCTACGGGAGTAGGGCCCCGAGGCGCAGCTAATATAGCATTTTTCATTGGTATGGAAAACTTGCTACGTCCCGGGGTTCCGCTCAGTTGGAAATTTCGGGATAAAAATTATCTTACGTGATTTTTCAAGTCTTTCTCTATTTGTGTACTAAACTTCATCGAGATCCGTCCAGTATACTTCGTGTGATCGAGTGACAAAAATGTCAAGTTTGTATGGGAATTTTATCATTTATGATAATATATACTAGATGCGCTCCGAGGCTTCGCTCCTGTGAGAATTTAAGAAAAAAAATAGATTATATGCATTTTTAGGTTTAACTCTATTCGTCTACTAATTTTCGTCGAAATATGCTCGGTAGATTTTGTGTAATTTAAGAACAACAAACATACTTTTTTTTTACGTTTGGATGTCTCGGATGTATGTTTGTTATTCAATTACACACAATCTACCGGGCATATTTCAACAAAAAGTTGTACACAAGTAGAGTTAAACCTAAAAATGCATATAATCTACTTTTTTTCTGAAATTCTTACAGGAGCGAAGCCTCGGGGCGCATCTAGTATATTATCATAAATAATGAAATTCCCATACAAACTTGAAATTTTTGTCATTCAATCACACGAAGTCTACTGGACGGATCTCGACGAAGTTTAATACACAAATATAGAAAGACTTGAAAAAATCACATAAAATAATTTTTATCTCAAAATTGCCAACTGAGCGGAGCCCCGGGGCGTAGCAAGTTTTCCATACCTATGAAAAATGCTATATTAGCTGCGCCTCGGGGCCCTACTCCCGTAGGAATTTCGGGATAATGAGTACCCTATGTACTATATCCAGTATTTTTCTAGCAGTGTATGAAATTTCATTGAAATCCGTCCAGTAGATTTTGCATAGTTGAGGATCAAACATACATCAAAACTTTCGCATTTAAAATATCTGTGGGATTTGTGCGATTTCGATGAGCACTAGTATATAGGACAGAGTGGTCCAAAATATATGTATTTAGTCCCATTAAACGCAGAATTTAATGTTCTAAAACTTTTAATAGTACTATGTTTTCGAAATTCTGGGTTTTTTTCGAGATATAATAGTAAAACTGCAACAATACCCCTCTTTTTAGGTACATTTTACGTATCTATCATAGTTTTCGAGAAAAAGTGAAAAAACCGGTAAAGGGGACATATTTCAGAGTAAAGGGGGGGGTAGCGTCAGGGGGAGGGCAGGGGAGGTAGTGAGCGTTGAACATCACAACCGAAGGTATATGTCACACAATTTCAAAACTTTATGAATTAGTTTTTCTTCCCCATACATTGATTACATAGAATGACCGGACTAATTTGACTTGACTTGATTTGACTTGATATGATCTCCATACCAATACATACTCGTAATACACCCGCTGTCGGAATCATACAGGAGAGGAGACACGGCTATCTGAACTCTCCAACACTGCTGAATACTTTAACGAACTTATCGTCGTGCTCAGCAGTCTCGATGTCGTCTTACAATGTTCAAACCTGGGAAAACAATTCTGTTGCGATTATTATCTTATACGTTTATAAGCAGCCCTTCTGGCCAAGGAAGCCCTCAGAGCCAGGATGGACCATTGGAAACGCAAGTTCCTTCCACAGTCGACTAATGTCATATCGTCGACTAATGTCCCGCCGTCCAAGAATATCCCACCGGGTGGATATCACCCCTGGGCAGTCTTAAGGATTTTAAATAGAGTTCGAGCTGGTTTCGGGAGATATTGTGAAAACCACGTTATGGGGTTAAACGTGGTGGGGTTTCCAAATATTTTTATTTGAATGGAACATTGGTCTATTAATATTATAAGCATGTAGTCATAGAAATAACAAATACGCAAAATAATCATTACAATATTGATCTAATAAAATTTGTAGCCATATACACTTCGGGAGCAAAGCCCTGAGGCACAGATAGTCTGTTATTGACCGAGCGAGCGAAGCGAGCGAGGGCTATAATTCAAGTTGGGGCGAAAACACATTGTTTGTTTGTATGTATGTGTATGTATGTTTGTTCCGCGATAACTCTCGAACCGTTGAATTAATTTCGATGATATTAAGAATACGTGTAGCAACTATCCATAGAATTTTTAAGTTCGTTGCGCAACAAAATCGGTTCAGCCGTGTTAGAGAAATATGCATTTTTATGAAAATAAATATTGCTCTATAACTTTTGAACCGTTATTCAGATTAGGATGAAACTTCACAAATCACGAGATATTATCACAATTTTTTTCATGTATATTGTATATCAAAATTGTTTTACTAGTTTTAGAGATATTGAGTTAAAACCGTTCATTTTCGTATCAGCGACATCTAGTGACATTTTTGTACATGTATTTATGTTCCGTGATAATTATCAAAACGTTAAATTAATTTCGTTGATATTAGGAATGCGTGTAGAAAGTATTCCTAGAATTTTTAAGTTCTTTGCGCTTCTTTTATTACAGATATATTGAGTTAAAACATGAATCGTTCATTTTCGTATCAGCGACATCTACTGACATTTTTGTACATGTATTTATTTTCCACGAAAACTTATCAAAACGTTAAATTAATTTCGTGGAATGCGTGTAGCAAGTATTTTGCCCGCGACTTCGCCCGCGTGAATTTCCCACGGGAACAGTGCTTTTTCCCGGGATGAAAGGTACGGTGGGCCACATAGAAAACCTGAGACCGCTGCACTTGAAATACGATCCACTATAGAAGATTAGTTCAGTAGATAAAGCGTGAAGAGGTAACAAACAAACAAACTCACTTTCGCTTTTATAATATTAGTTAGTATTGGATAAGGATACAGTATCACGACATTTTCCCTTACGGGGTAGATTCATCTAGCCATTTTACGTAGGTATTTTAGTGAAAATAAATATTTCTCTATAATTTTGTAACCGGTAATGAGATTTGGATGAAACTTAACATTTTTTGAGATGAGTATTGCTATATTTCTCATTTATATTGAACTAGCTTTCGCCCGCGGCTTTGCCTTCGTAAATTTTCCACGGGAACCATGCCTATTCCCGGGATGAAAGGTAAACTATGTCCTTCTCCGTACTTCTAACTATGTGTATGCGAAATTTCAGGAAGATTGGTTTAGTAGATAAGAGGATGAAGAGGTAACAAACAAACAAATAAATGAACAAACAAACAAACTCATTTTCCCGTTTGTAATATTATTTAGGACTAGCTGTTGCCCGCGGCTTCACCTGCGTGAGTTTAGCTTAGATAAAATTTTTTTTTGTGTTCCAAACTGTAGTTCAGCAGAAAATGCTCATCATGTTGAACGATTTACACAAAGGCGCCATTTCCATATATCTTATAAAGTAGCTGATTTCTTGGAGTTCTTCATCAGATAGTCCAGATCTTCAATTTTTATACGTCAGCAGAAAATGCTCATCAGGTTGAACGACTTTTGCTAAGGACCCATTTCCATGTATGTTATAGTGTAGATGGTCTCTTGTAGTTCTTCATCAGATGTTCCTGATCTTCGATTTTTATCGTCAACAGGGGGTCAACTCGGGGATGTATACTCGATTATAAATCACTTACTTTGGATAAAGTAGTCGTGGACATTGGCGTAAAAGAGTTATTGGCAGCCGGATGTACATACGTAGCTCTTTCGAGTTTAAAACGGTTTACAGATATTATATTTGATCCAGGTTTTGATTATATCCGCTTGGAAAAAATTAAAAAATGAAGTTGTTGCAGCTCAGAATAGATGAAGAAAAAAGATTGGAAAATCTGTTCTCCTCAACCGCGCAATAACTGAATAATGTAATGCGTTGCGCCTTACATTTTTGTTTTAACAGAATCCCGTATTTTACTGAAAATTCTAATTGGTTCAGTAAATTTATGTTCTCATATTTTTAATAAATAACAACCACGAGGTCTACGTTCGCGGCGAACCACTAGTATATATGAATGTAAAACCTATTGGTGGCTCTGCACCACGACAAATGTATTAGGAACTCTTGTTTGTTATGCAATCTATCAAAACAGGCCAATATTTTTATAAAATACTTACTTATCCATTCAGCTGCTATACATATTTCAATTTAACATATGCCATCTCAAGGTACCTATCGACCTACCTTTGATTTGACGTTTCAATATTCAACTCGAATAGACAACATGTCGGGCGGATGTCATGAAGTGGGCGTGGCCGGTCTTTGTGCGTTTCGGGCGAGAGCGACTTTTTATACACAATTAAATTAATTGCGCTTCGGACATCATCATTCATAATTTATTTATTTTTGTCAGGTCAATATAGTCTAGAGATGAAAAAGATCAAAGTGGCTGAATTTGACTGACAGTCATTTACGGTGTTAGTTTTAAATTTATAAAACGATATAACTCAAATATTTTTAAAGAAATGATTTTTGATTTAATAACGATGAGACATTATTACCAAAAAGCAATAAAATTGTTATTGTTCTCTTTTTCTAAACTCTCTCTCTCAGCCGGAAGACGTCCACTGCTGGACAAAGGCCTCCCCAAGGATTTCCTTATCCATGGGGGGTTTTGCCGTTATCGCCACGCTTGGCAGGCGGGTTGGCGATCGCAGTGTCATGGCATAGTACGCGGAAAGATGCTGCTGCCCATCCTCCGGTGTTTTAATCCCTTAGTCGCCTCTTACGACACCCACGGGAAGAGATGGGTTGGTGCTATTCTAGGGCCACACCACAGGCCAAACAGGCCAGGCTTTTTCTAAACTAGCAACATAAAAGTACACATTAAAATTGTGATGTTTTATGAAAGAAGCTGTATTAAAAGTACTGTTTTTAACTCTTAAATATAAAGGATTAATAAAGGATTAGGACTATAAAGGATCTGTATTCTTTGGGACAAACCTATAATTAACGACATTTTTGTATGGAAAGTCCTTAGAACCTGCGACAACTTTTTGGCCTAGTAGCTGTAATAAAAAAAAATTATACGGTATATTGTACTGATTAAACTGGCAGAGACAATCAGGTTGTCTCATGCTTATGTAAAAAATAAACGGAAACGACAAGTATCGAGTTATCCTTCTAGACAAACTTGAGTCTTTTACATACAACTTTGCCTACGACTTCGAACCTTTGTAATTCAGAAAATGGGTGTAAATTGTTAAGATTTGGGTTCTCAATGAAAAGCTATTATGTCTGTTTTCCATTTAAAACTAATTGAGAATCATAAATGAATAGGTTCCGAAAAAAACGCACAAAACGTCTAATTCCGTGAAAAGTTGCAACAGTTTACGGTAATTGATAAATATAACTTACAACTATAACTACAGCTATAACTTAAAATCTAGTATAGATGTCATCTTAATATGCCGCTTGGAGCCTAAGCTAGTATTTCGGGTGAAGTTCATAGTTTATGACAATTAAATTGTGATTAGTCACTGTTACATTCAGTTCCTTTAGTAGTAAGCGACCGATCATTTAAAGTCAAATTGACTGAATTTGACAATAGTTGACCGGTCATTTATCGTTATTGACTGTCAGAATTGGTCAGATTCAGTCATTTTACATCTCTAATATAGTCCTTCGTGCTGCGCATATCAAGCCTACTTAAATACAACAAAAGTGCGTTCTTAGAAAGTAATCGGCCACCTACGGTAAATAAACGATAAATTCTTGTTCTAATCCTCATTGTCATAGGACAAAGAGTACGTGTAAGATAACATACATGGGAAAGCTAGGTAGGTATCTAAAGTTTTTGGGTTTTGGTTAACATTTCCGGGGTTTGACATGTGGTTTGATCTACAGAGCTTTCTGAATTCGAATTTTATGACTTCGTATATTATATGACAAAGATTACATGGGAGATAACATATATGGAATATGTAGAGATTGTTACTATCATTGTAAAGAAAATTTTTGGGTTACCATTTTCGGGGGATTGTCATGTAAGGGCTCACTTTGTGGGAACAGTAATTCACCCGTTATTAAACACGCAAATATATTCCACTTATATAAATTATGTGAAAAAACCATTATGATACATAAGAACATGCCTTATATGGGCTAATCATACCAAATTGGTTGAGTCGGTTAAACGTCAGTGAAGTGAAAGTCAAGGAAACGTTTGTGAATACGGGTGTTAGTGATCTATCAATGGACAACCCAAACTACTGGACGGATCGGGCTAAAATTTTGCATGCAGGTGTTAATAACGTAGGCATCCGCTAAGAAAGGATTAACGCCAGCAAAGCCGCGGGCGCCAGCTAGTTGCTTATATGTCATATAAATACATTATAGATAAATATTTCAAATCATTAAGAAAATCGCAGAATATTACCCTATTTTGTGATTTGTCCATAAACTTTAGTTTCTTTTCATTTCATAGAATTCTTTTGTAACGATACTACTATTCATATAGATAAAATTCCATTCTTACAAACCTTCTTTGTAGAATGAAAACGTAATAACGTTTTTAAAATGAAAAATTTATTTCTTTCGCCTTGTACTTTATACATAGCATGATAGTAGTACATCAGATAACACCGTTTCGAGGCGCTAAGTGGAAAATTTGTACTGTGTAATTAACAATTCAGCAGACTTCAGAGGGAACTAGGAAAACTACTTACCTATGTCAGTTGTTTGAATTAGATCGCTCGTCCACTTTAGCGTTTAGGCGACTTTATTTAAGAAAGGTTCGTAATTGAATTACCGTTTGTTAAATCTGGATGAAAAAAGGAAATCTAACGTGAATTATTTGTTTTTTCAAACTTTAATTAGCAAAATTGGTACAAAGAGTGGACTTGCTGCTAAAAGCATTATCTACCACTTAATTTTCAGGGAAAACTGAGAGTTCAGAGTAATTATTGTGATAGCCATAAATAAAGAATGGGTTATGTATGTATGTATGTATCGGAATTGACGTGATTTAAAATTACGAAGTTCTGCGTTTGTGCCGTAGGTCAAGCGTACGTGCTGCTTTTGTGTCAGAGCATACAATTCACCTACAGTGACCCTATTAAATTCTGTCAAAAGCTATACTCAAGTAAAAAATAAGTAGATACTAAATGATCACAAACGATTTTTAAAGCAATAATAAGAAATATAACATCCAAAATAATAACATTTACATGAATAATCATTTCACGATATACATATGTATTTAATCAATTTAGAGATATTTTTTTTTTTTTTCATAATTAAAACGAGGTAAACAAATCAACATTCGGAGTTAAAGATGATTTTTAAAATCTAGGTCGATTATGAAACTAAAGTCATCCTAGGGCCATTTTATTTAAAAATCCACGGTTTGGATATTTAGTCGGTTTAATTAGACAACTTTTCAACTCAGACCCAGGCACTTGAACATGGAGAGCTCTCCAACCTGACTACAACCATAAAAGCTTCGACAGAAGCTTTTGTGAATAAAAATGATGTCATTTTTAACGAGAATTGTACCTACCATTAATAAATATAAGCACATTTTCGGTTCGGCAGATGCAATCGCATTTAATTTAGTTATTGAATACCTAGTAGGTGCATTTTTAGGGTTTCGAAGTAAACAAGGAACCCTTATAGTTTCGTCATGTCTGTCCGTCCGTCCGTCCGTCCGTCTGTCTGCGGCTAATCTCAGAGACTACTAGTACTAGAAAGCTGTAATTTGGTAGAGATATACATATTTATTACGCGGAGCGAACTGTAGAATAAAATTAGGAAAAATATATATTTTTTTAGGGGGCCTCTCCTACCCCTAAAGTGGGGATGATTTTTTTCTCTCTCGATTATACCATCGTGTGGGATATCATTTGATAGGTCTTTTAAAAATATTATAAGTGTCTGAAGAACAGTTTTTGATTTAGGGATCCGTGTGCGAAATATTTAACTGAAAAGTGATAAATTTTGTTAGAGTCAAGTGTAAGGGGGGGGCCCCTCGAACAGGAAAATGGTGGAGGGTGGGTACATGAAACAAATTATAATAACTAGCAAATATAATGAATTAAAAAGGAAAATTATCACGGCTATGTAGACTTTACGCGTTAATTAGTAATAGACGATAAACTTACAAAATTGATTTTTGTATGAAAATTATTCGTAGGAAAAATTTTCATTCTATATGATGGTATTTACTTAGGTTATTTTCATTAGTTATATAAAAGTGGAAGTAAATATAAGTTCTTGTGTCCGCATTTCTACAGGATGTACCTTCGGAACCCTACATTGCGCGTGGCCCAACACGCACTTGACCAATTATTTACTAAGAAAATAAGAACCAGATTACTTACAGTGTAAGAAAACGCACACAACTTAGGGTGCAACAAAACTTATCGATATTAGATCTTGACATATAAAGGTTTGTCTGATCGCGGGCATCCGAGTCGATTGGTGCCACTTTTTCAAATATAGATCTTGACTTGACATAAAGACATAAAGGTTTGTCTGATCGCGGGCATCCGAGTCGATTGGTGCCACTTTTTCAAATATAGATCTTGACTTGACATAAAGACATAAAGGTTTGTCTGATCGCGGGCATCCGAGTCGATTGGTGCCACTTTTTCAAATATAGATCTTGACTTGACATAAAGACATAAAGGTTTTTATGGTCGCGGGCATCCGCGTCGAAAAGTTAGGTGCCACCTTTTAAAATTCGTTGGTAAATTATTTACTTTCTTCGGTAAACAATCTATTTATTTGCACAACAACAAAAACAAATACGAGTCGCTTTACTCTCTCGGTATGACTCAATATTGCTTTTAGCATTATTCCGCCGCCTATTGTGCTTTTACAAGTTATATTTTGTGTACTAAAGTATAATTAAACCAAAATTATATCATAATATATCAAAATTGAATTAAAATCCGCTATTGTCGGCACCAATACTCAAACTGAAAAAATAAAGTATACTTAGAAAAGTATATAAATGACACTAAATTAATTTATACCAAAATAGTAGCTTTAAATCTTATCCTTTAGCAGTAATTTCATTGGGCGATGATATTCTCTGCAATGCAAACCCAATCAAACTTGGCAAACTCAAACAGTGAGGGTGTCCTCGTAAACGAGTAATCGAGTGTTCAATTGAGCAAGATCTCGATTATCCAGAAATTGAAATCGAATGCGGCTGGTGAATTGAAAACGAATCTTCAACTCGTTGTGTTTTTATCTTAAAGGCGCTAATCCATTGCTGCTCTGGAATGCGGCACTTATATAGTTCACAGTGAACTTACACAGTGACTTAATATAGAAATAATAATAAATAATTCTCGGGCATGGCAATCAAAAAAAGTTGCAATTTTCATAATCTGACGAACGTGTTCGTGTCATTCAAGGATATATAATAGACTAGCTTTTGCCCGCGGCTTCGCCCGAGTGAAATTCCCATGGGAACAGTGCTTTTTTCCGGGATGGCAGGTACCCTATGTCATTCTCCTTACTTCTAACAATATGTATGTGATATTTCAGTTAGATTGGTCCATTAAGCGTGAAGAGGTAACAAACAAACAAATAAACAAACAAACTCACTTTCGCATTTATAATATTAGTTAGGATTAGGATAGTGCATGCAAATGATGCAAAATGATTTTTCTTTAAGTAGCTATTTGCCAACGTAGTAGTTTAACTATGGTCGAAATACCTAGGAAGTTGCAATGCGATTATTAGGTATTTCACGCATAAGCAAGTATCTAGTTTGTATGCAGCAGCAGATTCGCGACTTAAGCTTAAGACAGTCTTTCTAAAACAGAAGATAAAATCATTATCTTTTGTACAAACGTTTTTACTCAATTAGTAGTTGAAGTGCCGGAGAGAACCTTCTTTGTATAACGTCTAAAAAAGGAGGAAAACGTCATTCGTCTTAGAATTTTAAGAGCTTAATTTATAGAACAGTTTCATGTACCTACCCAAAATTAGAAATGAATTGACGTTATTGAATTCTGTTCATCTTAAAAGCGCTGGACAGAATGTTTAATGCTGTTGTCTTCGGCTTCGTTCACGCCAAAAATAAGCCACTGTCTCTACACAATATAAACACACTTTTACATCTATCTCTCTCAGCCGAAAGACGTCCACTGCTGGACAAAGGCCTCCCCCAAGGATTTCCATAACGACCGGTCCTGCGCTGCCCGCATCCATGCGCATCCCGCGACCTTCACCAGGTCGTCGGTCCACCGAGTGGGAGGCCTGCCAACACTACGTTTTCCGGTTCGTGGTCGCCACTCGAGAACTTTTCTGCCCCAACGGCTATCTGTTCTACGAGCTATGTGCCCCGCCCACTGCCACTTAAGTTTCGCGATTCTGCGGGCTATGTCGGTTACTTTAGTTCTCCTACGGATCTCCTCATTTCTGATTCGATCACGCAGAGAAACTCCGAGCATAGCGCGCTCCATCGCCCTTTGGGTGACCTTGAGCCTTCTTATGAGGCCCATAGTAAGCGACCACGTCTCTGTTCCGTATGTCATTACTGGCAACACACACTGGTCAAAGACCTTAGTCTTGAGACACTGCGGTATTTTGGACGAGAAGATATCGCGAAGCTTCCCGAACGCTGCCCAGCCGAGTTGGATTCGACGGTTGACCTCTTTCTCAAAGTTGGACTTACCTAACTGAACTGTTTGTCCCAGGTATACATAATTGTCAACAACTTCGAGTGTAGAGTCTCCAACCTTCAGAGGAGTGGGTGCGACACGGATATTAAACATAATTTTCGTCTTGTCCATGTTCATTTTTAGACCCACTTGTTGAGAGGCTCTACAGAGGTCATCGAGCATTGTGCCTAGGTCTTCCAAGGTCTCAGCCATGACTACGATATCGTCAGCGAATCGAAGGTGAGTGAGGTACTCGCCGTTGATATTGATGCCGAGTCCGCTCCAGTCCAGAAGCTTGAAAACATCTTCCAGGGCGGCGGTGAACAGTTTCGGAGATATCACGTCTCCCTGTCTCACCCCTCGCTGCAACTGGATCGGTTTGGAGCCTTGATCCTGGAGACGGACCGACATGGTGGCGTTTTCGTACAAACACTTCAGCGCTTCGATATATCGATAGTCAATTTGGCACCGTTGGAGAGACTGTAGCACAGCCCAGGTCTCGATCGAATCGAAGGCTTTCTCGTAGTCCACAAACGCCAGCATAATGGCTGATTATACTCCTCAGTCTTCTGTATAATCTGCCGCAGCGTATGTATGTGGTCTACGGTACTAAAGCCTTTTCGGAAACCGGCTTGTTCGGGAGGCTGGAAGTCGTCAAACCTGCGAGCGAGACGATTCGTAATGACTCTCGAAAACAGTTTGTAGACATGGCTCAGAAGTGAGATAGGCCTATAATTCTTCAATAGGGTTTTGTCACCTTTTTTGAAGAAAAGTACCACCACACTTCTGTGCCATGCCTTAGGCGTTTGTCCCTCGAGTATGACGGAATCAAATAGCTTCTGAAGAGCTTTTAATACCGGCGTTCCACCTGCTTTCAGAAGCTCAGCCGTGATTCCATCATCACCCGGTGCCTTATTGTTTTTTAACTGTTTGAGAGCCATTCTAATCTCATATAGGCTGACGTCCGGGATATCTTCGGTGTAGTGTCGGGTCAATCTGGCTCTTGGATCTTTAGCCAGATTACTGACAGGTGTGCGTACGCTGGTGTATAATTGTCCGTAGAACTTCTCAACCTCTTCCAACAGCTCTGGCTTCGACGAAATGATTCTGCCATCCTCTGTCTTCAGCTTGGTCAGTTGGCTTTGACCAACAGACAGATCCCTTGCAAACACTTTTGAGCCCTTATTTCGCTTGATCGCCTCTTCAATACGGTCAGTATTGGATTGGCGTAAATCACGAGTTAAGGACTTGGAGATCTGTCTGTTTAGACGGCGATACTGAGCAGCATCGTCAGAGGACTGCAGAACCAAGTTTCGTCTTTCTTCCATGAGTTTGTTGGTGAGGTCCGAGATCTTTTTGGTTCCTTTTGAACGGCGGGTTTTGAAAGCCTTAGACCCAGCTGTTTGGACAATTTGCACAAACCTGTCATTATAATCGTCCAGATTTTCGCAGTCTCCCAGGCATTCGAAGCGATTCTGCAATTCGAGCTGAAAGCTCTCGGGGTTTTGGAGCTGGATAGGCGCTGGTCGGAGCGTAGACTTCATCAGTCGACACCTTTCGAGTTTTATTCTAAGATTCAATGTGCCTCTTACCAATCGGTGATCGCTTCCTGTTTTTACGGCATTGATCACAGAGACATCATTGAATATGTGCCTCTTCGTCGACAAGATGAAGTCAATCTCATTTTTTGTAACGCCATTAGGATGCAACCATGTCCACTTTCGCTGTTTTGGCTTTTTGAAGAAGGAGTTCATCATAAAGAGGCCCTCCTTCTCCATAAAGCCGGCCAGCAGATGACCACGTGCATTCCTCCTTCCATACCAAAAATTCCCCACCCTCAGCTCATCATCGCTTCGTTTGCCCAGTTTCGCGTTAAAGTCCCCCATCACAACGGTATAGTGGGCCTGGGAGCTATGTATGGCTCTAGAAATATCCTCATACATAGTCTCTACCTCGTCGTCGGAGCGATATGAGGGCGGTGCGTATACTTGTATTACCTTCAACGAATACCGTTTGGTAATTCTGAGTACAAGGTACGCTACCCTCGCCGAAACACTCTCGACCTGGACCACGTTGTTGACGAGGGACCTGTGGACGATAAACCCGACACCACCCTGGGACAGTTGGTCGCCCTCCCGGAAATAGAGCAGGTTTCCGGACTTGAGGATCATGGTGTCCTCCCCCTCTCTTCGGACTTCACATAATCCTACAATATCCCATCGTAACCTGCTCAATTCTTCCTCCAGTTCAGCGAGCTTCTCGTCGGTCCGCAGTGTGCACGTGTTATAAGTTGCCAGGGCCAAAGGTCGTCGGGGTTGGTAGCCTGGCATCTGCCGGGGATTCTTAGCACCCCCTGCCCCGCCGTTACCGTGACCGCTACCAGAGTCCGGGATAGCGGGGCCGCCGGGGACTAGGGGCCGTGTTATGGGTGTATCAACCATAGGGGGGTTTTGCCGTAATCGCCACGCTTGGCAGGCGGGTTGGCGATCGCAGTGTGATGTCACAGTACGCGGAAAGATGCTGCTGCCCATCCTCCGGTGTTTTAGACATCTATACATATAATAAAACAGTAAAAATATTTTGTCTGTACATTTAGTATTTTTGACTGAAATTGATAGAGGGACACTTAAAAAGAATAGTCGAGAGCAAAAAAAATTTTTTGGAATTTCTTGTCTGTCTGTCTGTCTGTATGTATGTACGCGTTTCACGCAAAAACTACTGGACGGATTTGAATGAAACTTTTTTTGTTGTATAGCTATTAAGCCTGGGCAACATATATGTTGCTATAATTGATTTTGAAAACTGGAACACCTGATGGAGAACCTTAACAGACAGCTAAACTATAAGAAATATGGACATGGTCCCTTTGCAAAAGTTTATCAATCTGACGAGCATTTTCTATTGACGTATAAAAATCGAAGATCAGGATCATCTGATGAAGAACTCCAAGAGATCAGCTATTCTATAAAATAAATAGAGATGCCTTAGCAAAAGTCGTTCAACCTGATAAACATTTTCTACTGACGTATAAATAGGCAGGACACGGGATAGGACAAAGAGAGACTCGGGATAGGAGTGATGGTATACGGGAAATTGTAGATAACGAGCAGACGAAGATCGTTATTTAATGAAATATCACTTTTGATTCATTTTAACACCGCGACTGTACTACGAGTACCTAATATATTCCCGCGGGACACGGGATAACCAAATGGTTGAAATTTTGAGTACTGGAGTTTAGGTAACTACAGTTTGGAACACAAAAAGATTTTTCATCTAAGCGAAATTAACGCGGGCGAAGCCGCGGGCAACAGCTAGTATAATAATAAAAGCATTATTTATTTTATGCTGTCAACAACAAAGTAACAGATTATTACCTACTAATGGCCTATTACGTATCCTAACAATACTCAAAATACCAAATACCCTTGTATTCATAAACATAATAATATACAAGGGTATTTTTTGAATAATAGAATTCTTGGCAAAAAATTCAAATACTTCAAATCAGATGCGATGGTATCACGCAGACATAGATGGTACAATACAACCCATAGATCTATTATGATTATTTATTTACATAATTATGAAATATATTGCCTAATTATAAAGTCTGATACTATAATTTTTACTAAAATTTTAACTCTGAAACTGTGGATTCGTGATTTAACCCCAGCTTTTCAGCTGTTTACGGAAGAAACTGATCGAGGTACTATCTGATAGATAGCTAGGTCTCATCTCCGGAGAAAGTAAACACCGACCAAAAGTAGGTCGAAACATACCTTGTTGAGAAACTCCATTTCAAAATAGGATTTAAAAATAAATCATTTTTGAGGAAAGTCGTTATCGATATACTTCATTGATATAAATCATTATTTAGATCACTAAATGCGTAAAAATTGGTTATTCTTCGTTCGGCCCACTGATTTTGGGCCCACTTACAAAATAACGATATGTCAACAGGTACCTATATAAAATTTCTCGGTTTGTATCAAACATATTGGGCTTATTTTAGTCCCATACTAATTTATTTTTGGGAACGAATGAAAGCAAGGAAACCTATTAGGGAATACCCACAAGCTTTACGTGGGACGAAAACCAGTGGGACGAATACCAGTGGGCCGAACGAAGAATTGATCAAAAGTCAAATTAGTGCTGTTAACCATTGAGGAATTCGTTAATTGGGTCTGATCCTGGTTGCAACATTAGGTCACGACAACCAAATACATACAAATGACTCTAGATAACATGTCATAGAAAGTGCTTCAGCTTACAAGGTTTGAACCTAAATAGTTAAGTAATTTACAATTTATATTAACTACATCTTATCTTATCTTATCTTATCTTATCTTGCAGCGGGGTGGGTCCAGGGTATAGTAGCACGACGAGTCTTGGACCCTTTGTACTTACCCCCAAGCCTTACACACAGCGGGATTAATAAAGAAAGACTGATAAATAACTCCAGACAATATGTCATAGAAAGTGGTTCAAATCACTTCAGCTTACAAGGTTTGAACCTAAATAGTTAAGTAATTTACAATTTATATTAACTACATCTTAGCAGCGGGGTGGGTCCAGGGTATAGTAGCACGACGAGTCTTGGACCCTTTGTACTTACCCCCAAGCCTTACACACAGCGGGATTAATAAAGAAAGACTGCAAACTACTACAACTACAAACTAAGCTTCAGGATATCACCTGCTGCGATATGCCTGTAGTCCTCCAGTTCCGGATACGCAGATCCAAAGAGGGTCAGCCGCTTGTTAGCCAGCGAGTCACACTCACACATAATATGCTCCATAGACTCCTCTGCTTCTGCACACACTCACATAGAAAGCTTTCTATAAGTTTTAGCTTGAACAGGTGCCTACGACATTCGGAATGTTCGGTTAGGGCTTCCATTAAAATTCTTTTAGGTACAGGTCTTTTTTTACAACGAAGTGGTATCTGTAAACAAAATATAAAAAACTACATAGTTGTTCTTATATCACGTCAATACGTCACTTCAATGATGTCTAATTAAATTTTGTTAGGTAACTTACAAATGAGAGAGAGAGAGGTAACTTACATTCTAAATCTCATAAATTATAAATTAAAAATGAAGATTGCAGCAAAGTCGTGAATTTCCCGCCAATCGCACGCGAAGGAGAAACGGAATGGATTTCATTCACTGGTACTCCAACTTCAATTATTTCCACATACAGTCTAACGATTCCGCCGTTCCGTTCCGCTGAAACTGTTACAGAATAATATTAAATTGTATTTTACTTTAAGATAGAGGAAAAATGTAAGCATTATGTACCTATGTGATACCTGATGTTTCGGTAAGAATATCGAATTTTAAACAAGTAGGTACTTAGTATACTAAATTACCTACTAACAAATAGAAAAGAAAAAATTGAAACAAATTTCTTTAAAAAATGGAACTGAAATCAGAGTTGCCGCTAACCAAGGTATCTAAAATAGTGACAACATTTTTATAAATGTGAATACCTACTGCTAACCCAAAAATTAAGATTTCATTTATGCAAATTTTTCTGTCGATCTTCGTTATATATCATCTAAGTTCTATAGTATCTAAGGGATTAAGAAGTTTAAACATCAGTTTTAACCACAGTTTTAGAATTTATCTAATTATCAATTTAGAATTTAAATGCTTCTTTTTACCGTTAAACCAAAATCCCTTAGTAAGCCCTAGTAAAATATAATCACATAAATACATGAAAAAATGTTTCTCAATACTGAACCGAGTTGGAAATAAGACGTGTATGGGATGGGTTGCTGTTTGCCGAGACCTAATTACCAGCGCCCGCGTTTTGTTCCAAAGAAATAAACGAACAAACACTGAGATGAGCTGTAAAGTTTAATGTCAATAAGATACTTCGAGCATTTGCAAAATACATCAAGATATTTCGGAGGCGTAGTAGGTTTTGATATTGTTGTAACTTACTTCTAATTTCTGTAAACTAATATATTGAAATATTTGTTAAAGGACTGTTTTAATAATAAATCCTATACCTACCTTATGAAATTATACTTACATTTCACGTTTAAAATTTTTTGAAACTTACGAAAAGTTTGACAAAGGGTGGCGCGATATAGCCTTGGATTAGATCGAGAGTCTTGGAAGAAAGAGAGAGAGGCCTTTGCCCAGTACTGGGACATAGATGGCTATTTAAAGTACTCTCATATAGAATATATATATATGGTGAAGATTTTCGATGTGCAGGATTGAAATGCGATAGCTCAGTTGGTAAAGCAAGGTCGTATAAAGACCTGGTCGCGGGTTCAAGTCCTGCTCGCATGGAATTTTTTCACCATATCTTATTTCTATATGAGAGTACTTTAGTACTAATATTGCATCTGTGATGTTCAAAAATCCAAAAATAGATGGCTATTTAATAAATAAATACGAAAAGTTGTTGTATATTGTAGTACATCTATGTGACTACAGCACTGTATTTTAAAATAAGACAGTCAAAATCTAATGCTGTGTTTAAAGTTATCGTCGTATTTACCTTAAAGAATATCACGGAAGCCAAAATATAAAAACACCAGTAACTGTTTTAAAAGGGGGAAGAAAATAAAAATAAGAATACAGTACAGCAAAGTACAGTTAGGTTGATGTCGGGAGAACGGTTGTTTCCGCGTCTAGCAACGAATAACTGTCTCAAGCACGACTGACTCTGTTTACTCTGAATTTCTCAGCTGTGAACGTTCCCTACACTTACTGCTTTTGGGTCTTCCTTTTCACTTTTACACATAACATATTTAAATTATTTCTTACAAGCATGGACTCGGGACTTTGTTCCCGCGGGAATTTAGGGAAAACCTCTCTAAGTGCTCCCTTACACTCCGTATGAAACATGCCAAATATAGTAGGAAGCTTCCTACGCCCGGTAGTTTTGGCTGTGCGTTATCTGCAGTCACTCAGTAACGGAATAATTTTATATATATTGGTTTTGCTAATAATAGTTTTTTTTCGAAAAAACTGTTTTTTTAAATTTATAATCGGATTTACTAGGTGCGCTTAGGAGCTTTTCTTCTGTGGGAATCTATATATATATAACTCAAAGGTAACACTGACTGACTGACATAGTGATCTATCAACGCACAGCACAAACCACTGGACGGATCGGGCTGAAATTTGGTATGCAGGTAGATGTTATGACGTAGGCATCCGCTAAGAAAGGATTAACGCGAGCGAAGCCGCGGGCGCCCAGCTAGTTTTGGAATAAAAGTACTGTACGTGCTATTCGAGGTATTATTTATCCCGTCGTCTATAGAATTTCACCGCGGAGGAAGTGGTTGGACGACATCACGACCTGGATAGGACTTAGGTTTTGGAGACTAAAACGGGCCGCTCATGACCGGGAGAGATAGCATGCTGGCCTCCAAACTTCATTTTGAAGATGGCCCCCTGATAATGATGATGATCGAATTTCATCGAAATCCTTCAGGTAGATTTTCCGTGGTTGAGAAACAAACATTTCTACACATATCTAAACTTTCGCATTTATAAAATTAGTAGTATTATATATTTTATGTCATATTTATTTACAGAAAAATGTAAAATATTTTTGGTTTAATTAATGAAATTGAGATCTCTAATTATACAAACGCAGACATAAATCTTCGTATCCAAATTTATGCAAATAAAATGAACCATTACGCTTCGTTACCCAGTATCAGGCATTCGGAAAGGATTCAAAGTTAGCCGACGGATCTTTAATGGATGATATCATTTTTCATTCAAATTTATAAAAGTTCCTTTTTTTGCTAACCCAAAAATTAAGATTTCATTTTTGTAAATTTTTCTGCCGATCCTTGTTATATCATCTCAGTTTAAGGGATTAAGAAGTTTGAACTTCAGTTTTAACAACAGTTTTATTTATTCATAAAATATATATACGTATACAACACATCCTTCTCATAATAATCTTGGCTAAACTCTACACAAAAAAATAATTTATGCATTGACCTTACCCCTAAACTAAAAATAACTTGATGTAAGTACAACTTCTAATTATCATACGAACTGCCATTTTCAGAACCAAAATTATAAGGAAGTTTGCGATGCTAACGTCCGTTATTATTATCTATTAGATGATTTTTAATATAGGTTTAATAGTAAATTGTGTTATCTAAACGATAGTGAAAACCGTTGCATAGTTTAAAAGTTCCAAGCGTACATACATGCCGAGGGAACAATGGGCAAAGACATTAACTTCATGAGCTCCACCCAAAGAAAACCGGCTTCCTGGGAGGCCCCGGCGAAGATGGCGGGATGACATAGAATCACACTCTGCAGAATGGATTTCAATAGCTCAGGATAGGGATAAATGGAGGGAGGAGAGGGAGGCCTTTGCCCAGCAGTGGGATCTAAACGGCTGAATAATAATAATAATAAGCGTACATACAAACAAACAGACGCAACAAGTAAGGAACAATCAGACAGACTCGAGTAACGACTTTGTTTTATAAGTACTGATGAAGAAGACTACCACAACTTGAGATGCCGATGAACTAAACCGAAGTGGTCACGTACTAAGGACTATTTCACTAACCAGCTTTTCTATTATTCAATCACATAAACGTACCTTTGATGTTTATTGCCGTTCCCCTAAATGATGGCTGACTTCTGGATCGATACTCGGGTGGGAAAAACCATGGTTCACCCAAGTTCTTGGGAAAATTTGGCGTGCAATTGCGGTTTGTAAATTGAGTTTGTTTTATCTGTTTGTCTGACTTAATTTTAATTTATAATAGGCTAGTCCATTTGGCTCGTGTTCAAACATCTTACTTTTGAAACTAAACCGGATTTTGGGATGTAAGTATCGTTTGTCGGCTTCATATTAACAAAATATTGGACAGATATCGATTTAAAATGTATCATCTGATCAACTGTCGGTATTATGATTATCTCCCTCTATAATAAATAAATAAAATAAAAAGCTTTTTATTTCGTTGCAGTTTACAAATAGTGCAAAAAATAAGTAGAAAATGTATAAAGAAAGTTTTTTTTTTTAGTTTATCTCCTCATATACTCTATAAAATAGCTCTATGCTCTATATAAGAGACATATCGATGGTCATTACGTGGAATGAACACATGCAAAAACTTAAAAATTAAAATATTGGCATGGAACTAAACTTACAAACTATTTGACATCCATAAAATATCAACAAGTATTAGTGTTTGACATCCATAAAACATAGGAATATCAACAAGAACTAGTGATCTCTAGTAAAATCTGTAATGCTACTTATCTGGCATAAAGTTCGGAATCAGAAATCGACAGATTTTAAAATTGATATTTGGTTCAGAATTTCATTTCACATAACGAGTGCATCACACAGCTGTGCGCTCAGTGTGAGCTTGGCGAATAAACTAAGAAATTGATTTTAAAGGATTTACTCCACATACGCCCCACATTATTCCGCTCCACATTAAAAAAACCTTATTGGCCTCACATTCCAAGCCTGTTTTGCCCCAAAAGATGTTTCGTTTGGGGCAAAGCAAGCATAAAAAAGGGCATTGCAGGCATAGTCTCATATTTAATGCCTATTGTACCCCAAACCAAATATCTTTTTGGCCAAACAGGCATAGAATGTGAGGCGAACACAGAATTTTTATGTGGTGCGAATCTTTAAGGGGCGAATACGGAGTAAATCTTTCAAAGACTACGCCAGTTTGCTTAGCTGTCGAGATACCCAGTCGCGAATTGTCAAGGGTTCCATTCCTTCTATATGTACATAAAATATCATCATAATATCGTATGGCGTGTCTTGGATCCAGTCAAATATCTAGGTATATCAAATTGGCGCAATGTATACCCTTAGAAGGGTGTACATAAAATATGATGCAATTAAATAGATTAGCAATCATATCATACACATTAATACTCCTATTTGTATGGTATCATCCAGAATATACTTACCTACTAAAAGGTACCTATTTTAAATAAATTATGGTTGTATATGTCTTGTAAACCACGCCTTAATAGAGCCCAAATTTCAAGGAAATTTGTCAGTACCAGCATGCCTAATTACGTTTGAATAATCGAAATTTCTCTATAAGTAAAGTTGCCAACGTTGAAATGATTTTGAGAATTACTACTTATACTTACTGTGCCATTGGCTTCCCCGGGTTTCACCCACTTCATCTCCTCATAGGGGGTAGATTTTCCGAAATTCCTGTGCTGACTAATGAAGCTCTATGCAAAATTTCAAGTTTCTAGTTCAGCGGTTTCAATCAGTCAGCGTCCATGGCGTCCAATGGGCTATTTTCCGAGACCTAAATAAAAAAAATAGTTCCAGATGAATTCATCACCCAACAAGACAGATAAATTAGAAATGTAAATGCACAACTATTAGAAAATTGTGCTCAAAGTACTCGTAGTTGCCACGTCGACGTACGCTAGATATAGTGTTGTAAAAGGTAATGGAAAATTATCGTACATTGCTTAGTTTCAACGATACTATATTTTGTAACAAACTAGCTTTTGCCCGCGGCTTCTCCCGCGTGAATTTTCCACGAGAACAGTGTTTTTTCCCGGGATAAAAGGTACCTTATGTCATTCTCAGTACTTCTAACAATGTGTATGCTAAATTTCAGGAAGATTGGTTCAGTACACTAAATACGTTTATTTGTTACAAACTCACTTTCGAATTTTTGATATTAGTTAGGATTAGGATACATATGTAGATAAACATCCAAGACCCAGGTCAATCTGAAAAAGTTCATTTTCCATCTTGCCCTGAGACCCCTCAGGGCAAGATGGAAAATGAACTTTTTCAGATTGACCTGGGTCTTGGATGTTTATCTACATTGTAACTTTTTCAGGTCAGGGCAAAATGGAAAATTAATGACATCGATCCCTGAACTCAGGACCTCCGGTGTAACAGTCCGTCATGATGAAACATTAAAATTAAGCAATAAATGCTGAAATTATTTGAAATTTGGCGAGCTTGTAAACGTAGAATTAGAAATTGATTTGGCCGTCGGGCGTCTCGTCGTCGGTTTGCTAAGCTGTTGAAAGCGCTTGAAGCGGTTCCCCGGCGCGTTTATGATGCTTGGATCCTTCTTGCTATTACAGAGCTGGATTGTCACTTTAACACTTCTCTCTCTCTATCGTTCATTTGCACTAACTCACCCCAAAAAATGTTATCTTTTCTCTCTGCATCACCTCTTGGTTGAAAAAGCCTCCGGTTTTTATATGTTTTTGATGAAATTTAAAAGTGCTAAAAGGCACAGGTTAAATACTACATACAAATATGTAAGTTTAGATTTATATGTGACGTGTGTAGATGTTGTTGTTACTGTATCACGCGAAATCGTACATGACGGCTTTCGATGAGATTTGTTACACGGGTATATGCTATTCCCGGTTGTTTTTGACCCTATAGGGTACTTTCTTGTTCCTTTTCACGGGTGCGGAGTCATGGGGCGCAGTTATACTATTTTTTATAATAAATCCAATTGCCAATTTATTATTTCATTTACATATTTTATTAAGAACACAAAACAGGCAGTTTACAAAGGTTCATCTTAAAAAAGAATGTTGTTTACAATACAGATCCAGTAAACGTCCAAAATATTGTGTACACAACATGATCAATTTAAGTAAGCCATTAACATATGATAAACTTAACCCATAATTTTGAATCTGAATACAAGTGACAGTCAAATAATAAAATGTATATAGGTACTCACATAGTTTTAAATTTGGTTTGGTTAAATTTTGTTGGTGCGAGAATGTCAACAAGTCAAAATAAATACAGCAGTGACCGTATTCGCAAAATTTCACTAACGAGTTTTTCGTTTCGATGGTTCCAAAAATCTATTGATGAAATAGGACGATTGCAACACTGGATAAATGCGAGTTCAACCCGTGGCACAGTAGGACGACCAGTATGGAAAGACGTTCAAAAATGATAAAACCTAAACTATTAAAGATAGGTTTATGATTTTTACATAATATGTTGATGAATATGCGTAGTTCTACGTATTATGACCCGAAAACTCAAATTAAACCCGGCCAAGTTCTTGTCGGACACTAGCAACCAAAGTTCCTTATATGAGCATTATTTGGTTAAGGTTAAAAGAAGATGTATTATTATTTTTATCTAGTTTTATTAATTTTATTTGTAATTTGATTTGGTATAATTCTAGTTTAGTATTTTTCTCTTTACAGGATATTTTTCCTGCTTCAGTACTTGTACCTATGATTCACACTTGACGTTTAAAGACAGTACGTTTTCGAAAAATCCTGATTGGGTATAGCCTTAAACATTCGAATGCGTGTATAACTAAAATCTTGCTATTTGTGGCTAAAACTGAAGACACAATATTCTTACACTGCTTTAGGCAGCTTAAAATATAGCCACGACAGTCGTGTAGCATCAAGCACTCTTTTATATGGTTCATCACTGCAGTAATTTTATTTTTCTTAGTGCTATTCAACCATATCTTAAACAAGTCCATTATTTTAACGTAGGGAGCTGTACCTACCTGAAATAACCCAATATTGATGAAGGTGGCAGATTGGGGCAGAATGACTCTATGGATTCTATATCTGGAGGGGTTTGAATATAGTAATTTACAGAACTCAAATGTGCTCACATTTTTTTTAAAGTCAAATTGAATTTTTAAATTAGGTCAACATATTATGGTTTTCAAATATTATGTGCATAGGTAAATATATTACAAATTAAGTCAATCTGTTTATGCACATACCATGTCCAACATCTGCCATTGCTAATAAAATTAACAGTTTATAATAAATACAAGTAATTTTTCTCAAAACTGGATTCAAACAAACAATAAATTAATCTGATAATCAGTGCAGCAATATCTTTGCGCAGCTTTGAGGCGTTCAATATAATTTTGTTGAAGGTAAATATACAAATATTTGTTTGAATAGTATGCTTTGGAATGTCTTTAACACTTTCCAATTTTTTTTTGTACAATATTGGGTAAGTCGGATTTTTATTTTTGAGTACTGGTCGTCCTACTGTGGCGTGGGGTGGTTTGGAAATGTCTGTCATATTTTATGAAAAACCTTTGTTTTTGGTTATAAAGATAGTATAGGTGTTGACCTATTTACATACACATCTGTTTTCTCGAATTAGGTACTTAAAAAAATGATTTATTTCCAAAAAAATAATGCTAGTAGCTGTTACAAGCAAACATCTTATATCTACTTAAGTAATAAGACCTTAAGTAAAAAGTAAGTATACATTGTAAAATTATAAAAAAATACCTATATATACGATTTTAGAGCCCTGTACGACGTAACAATACGTAGCATACGATATACACTACACTTTACAGACATGATATAAAAAATAAAAAATAAAATAAAATAATTTATTTAGGTAAATTGTTTTACATAAATCTACAGGTGTTGAAGCCTACTTTTAAGTTATAATATACTTGTGCCAGTAGGCTCCGTTCTTCCATATCTTTTTAGTATTTACCTTATATACCTAGTCTAGTTTATAATTAAAACAAGAATTACAGACTAAAATTGTGTTGTGTATGTATGTGATGTGTGTGTGTGTGTATGTATGAGTAAGTGAATTTATTAGGGTGTATATATTGGTGGGTAACTTCTTTAAATATTTTGAGTATCTATAGTGTCAAAAATAGATGATATGATTCAACTAACAATTTCAAAACTAAACTTGAAATAACTTTACAAAGTAATATAGGGGTTCGAATCTATAACCTACGGGTCAACAATGCGCCTTTGCCACTGAACGACGGAAAAATTAAGATCCATGACACGAATCCCTAGAAACAGGAAACTTTTGGTCGATATCCATTTTTGTAATTAAAAAAAGACAAATAAACGTTAAGTACGTTTACGTCACAAAGAAAATTTTATTACGTCAAGAGTTTAAACAAACGATTAGGGTACCTATGTGTTTAGAAAAAAATAGACTAAAATTTCTGCTACCTGTTCCCCAGATACAATGATCGAACCAGAAACCCAGCAGACCGAGAAATGTTTTATGAGGCCTTAAACCGAGGTAGGTTCTTGTAAGATCGTTACCCGAGCAATAATACCGCCAGGATTCGAGAACTGTTCCTTGCGGAATCCCCCGATATCCATTCGGGAAATATTAGAAAATGTCCGTTTGAATATAATAAGCCTCAACGTTGGCAAGAATATGCGGTGTGATTTACATATCATTGTTATTTCAATTGGAAACATGTGATACGCACACATTTTCTGCGGGATCTAATCGATAATTTCAGAAGCTATTTATTTTACTTAAAAAAATAATAACTACTTAGGGAGTTTAATAGTTAAAGTAATAACGCTGACTAGCTGTGAGAATTTTTGCACATAGCCTACTCTTGAATGTGGCATCATGTAGAGAAATATTTTTTACAAATCAAATAGTTATTTCTAGAGATTGTGCGTTCAAATAAATATACAAACTCTTTCAAAACCTGATAAAATCAATTTTTACTTTACTCCCATTTTCATGTCTCAAACAAGCTAAATCCTTCGCCCAGGTAGATTTTAAAAACAAAAGATTCACAGGCAAATCCTCAGAATAAAATAGTTTGTAAAAACAAAGTGAAAATTGAAGGAAGGTTTATGCTAATCTCGCGTCGAAATAATATTTGTATTAGTGCTTTTACCTTCATCCCTTATATAATATGTTAATACCAAAAGGCAGGTGTACACTGTACCTATCAACGAACTCGTTCAAGTCAAGAAGATTCAAAAGGTAAAAGCAGGATTAGACTAAGGGTCTTTTAAGAAATCTCACGAAATAAAGACATTCCCAACAAATGTTACAGAATGGTGAATTTATTTGCATAATTCAGCAAACCTAAATCCTTTGTCCGCGACCGCCGCTGAAATAATAAATTTACTCCATGCTCTACACTCCAAATGGTCTATCTGAACAAAATTATTTGGCTATTTTAAAGCTCCCTCTTTTGAGGCCCGTTCTCCAATTTGTTAAAACTTCCTAACGTTAATGTTTAAGTTATTGTAATTATAAAATATGTCTCAATCACCGACTTTAAATAATACTAGGTTTGGTAAGTATCTAATATAAATGGGTACAGTGAGCCACATAGAAAAGTATACCACATTTTATGGTTTTCGGGTTGTATACTTTTCTATGTGGCAAACTGTACATTGATTTCTAACCGTTGATATTTAATACTGTATTCGCTTTTAACAAAAAAAAAATAACGATTAAGATTATTCACTTTTATATAACACGTGATAAAAAAAAATTAAAAATTTTAACTTTAATGTCATAATAAAATGATATTGTTAAATTAATGTTACTTAAAAAGCTGTAATAAAATATATTTATTTGTCTTGTATATAATACATTATTACTAATATACGCAGCAAATAATCACCTCACTAGTACTAAATCTACCCAATATCAAACAATATCTGTACCATAACATAATTAGGCATTATTACTTCATACAACCTTTTATATCACAAGTTATGTTTATACACAAATAATGCTTAGATGTTTTCACCGCATCGTGTATTCCGAACGTGCCCCGCCGAACGATTCCGCCGAATACAATATGTGTAAATTTCCAGAACATTTTCGGCACATTATTACGTTTAGGGATTTTCAAGAAAATTGCCTTATTACCTTTTTGAGTTCGATTCAGCGGGATTTAGTGGGATTTCGGAGGCGCCGTTTGAACAAAATATAATGCAGTTAACCGCGGCCAATGTAATTATTTCTGTTTAGTTTGCAATTGCTTTTATACAAAATTGTTTATAAGAAAATATTACGAGCGTTATTTGGTTTTTAGGTGTGGTAGATTTCATAAATTGTTAAGGAAAACCATCCCAAATTTACATTATATTAGCATAAAAAGATATTTGAACTTTTAAAAAACTCGTGCTTTTCAAAATTTGGTTCGAAAATATTGAAAAGAAAAATCAATATCATTTAAATAAATTACTTCGTCAGTACTTTATACTAACACATATGGATGTTTGTCTGAAATAAAGAATTGAATTTATATTATTATCTAACATCCTCAACACAAAAGGCGCAATTCATAATAAATACAGTTCAATTTTTATTATTTATTATGACATGTTCTGTCAAATTTCCTCCGACGTTCAATTAACAGTCTTTCATATTTTCAATAATAAATTTTCCATTGTTTAACGGTGAAATCATATTTGTTGATTAATCAAATCAATCTCGTTTTAAACTAAAATGAGTTTTTTAATACTCGTTATCTGTATTTTTATGCATTGAGGACGACTTTCAACTACAAAAAAGGCAAATTCACTTAGTTTTTTTTCAGAGCCTTCTACTTCTTTTCATTCAAGTCTCCATACCTCAAAAATACTGTAAAAAGCTGAGTTTACTAACATACTTTCGTATCAAAATCATCAAAAAAAAACAAAAACACTATTGGTAATGTTTTTTTTTATGATTTTGTTATTTAACAATGCAATTATCTTTATTGTACAAGAATAATTAGGTACAACCAATACATAAAAGTGGTGATAAAGTCACTATGAACAACTTCAGACCCATTACTCTAGTACCTATTTTATCAAAAATATTTGAAAAGGCTATGGCGCGTAGGATTACAGCTTTCTTTAATAAACATAACGTCATAGCTGAAGAACAAAATGGGTTTCGAACAAATAAATCAACGACATTGGCTGCCTATTCTCTAATAAAAAACATTACAGAACATATTGATAATAGAATGCCTGTGATTTCAGTCTTCTTTGACATGAGCAAGGCGTTTGATTTTGTTGATCACCAGATATTATTAGAGAAATGTGAAGGCTATGGTATTAGAGGACCGGCTCTGAGCTGGATTTGTAGCTATTTGACTGGACGCGAACAATGCATAGAAATTAGTAAATTAAACAAAAATAATGAACTTATAAAATTTCAATCCACATTCTTAGTTAATAAAAAAGGTGTGCCACAAGGGAGTGTTCTGGGACCACTCTTGTTCTTAATTTATATAAATGATCTGCCTAAATTGACTAGATATAAGACCATATTATTTGCTGATGACATTTCCTTAATTATTCCAAACGATGACATAAATAATGATTACGAACAAACTATTAACGAAACTATACAATGCGTAGAAGAATGGATGAAACAAAACCGACTCTGCGTGAATGGGTCAAAGACAACATACATTCAGTTTTCTAATTACAATGCCAATCGGCTAAATCTTACTGTAACTTGTCAAGGTAAAGCCATACAAGAAGTTAATAAAACAAAATTTTTAGGGATAAGTCTGGATCAGCATTGTACTTGGAAGTCACATGTACAGAGCATATGTGAAAGACTTGGTCGATTCGTTTTTGCTCTCAAGCGCTTAAGATGTACGGTAGGGGTATCAACAGCCAAAACTGCCTATCATGGATATGTATGTTCCCTATTGAGATATGGCCTTATACTATGGGGTAATTCTCCTGATGTTGAAAAAGCTTTTATTTTACAAAAAAAATGCATAAGAGCTATCTGTGGGGCAAGTCCTACAGATTCATGTGTGCCATTGTTTAAAAAGCTGAAACTTTTGACTCTTACCAGTCTATATATTTTAGAAATAGGCACTTTTATTAGGAACCAGCCTCACCTCTTCCCTTACAATAAACCGTCAGATGCAAGACTGAGGCCAAGGGATCCATGTAAGTTAGTGAAGCCCATATCAAATAGTGCTTTAGTTAGGAAAAATTGTGCTTCAATTATGGTTGACATATACAATAAAATACCCTTAGATATAAGAAAATGATGTAATAAATTATTCCTAATTAGACTTCGGAAATGGCTTATGGACAAATGTTATTATAATGTATCGGAATTTCTTAATGACAATTAATTTTATATTATTTTTTAGTAACTTATTCAAATTTAATAACTTAGTTTTTAAATTTAAATTATATTAATTTGCATGCTAATTTATAGCTAATATGTGGAACTTAGATTATAAGACCAACTGTTATACACCATATTAAGGCAAATAAAATCATTCATTCATTCATTCATACAATAAAAAATACAGTACCTAATACAAAGAATACCTCATCCTTTAGTCGTATCCCTCATGACTGAGGGTCGTGGTCATTATATGGAATGAAACACCACAACGACTATCTTGGCAATTTTAATGGAGTGGTCTGCCATTACCTTCTCCATTACACACACTAGCTGATAATCATCAACTAGAGTGCAGGTTTCCTCACGATGTTTTCCTTCACCAGAAGCAAGTGGTGGTCGATGAAAACTACCATACATGAGTCAGATTGGTATAAAAACTAATGTAGCACGGGCAGGATTCGAACCTGGGACCTTTGCTGTCACAGGCGAGCGCAACACCCTACCACTTGGCCACCACCGCTTCAATACAGAGAATAAGTTTTTGTAACTCAAAGGCTATCTAATTTGTTATCTTTCCTCAATTGATAAAAATAACATACTATTCAAGTTTATGATTGCTTGAATCCCGACAAAATAAAACAATTTTTCCGTAGCAAAACAGCATATAAAAGAGCCATAACAAAGGTTTCTGCGGGGCGAAATGCTCGAACTATTAACACAATATCTTTGGATGAAAGCACAATGAAGACTTATAAAATCGTGATACCACATGAGTAACAAGAAATAGCCTAGGGATCGAATTGTTATACAGAGCGAGTACAAACAAATAGAAGTTTCTAGAATGGAAACAACGTATTGGCAAACGGAGCGATCAGTGATCTGGCGATGTTGTTCGGGGACTAGAATAGTTGTGTATGCAAAAAGTACTCAGTAATATTAGATTGACGGTTATTCATGTAACCTTTTATTATCAGTCACTTTCTCTCTCTCTCAGCCTAAAGACGTCCACTACTGGACAAAGGCCTCTCCCAAGGATTTTATCCGTGGAGGGTTTTGCCGTAATCGCCACGCTTGGCAGGCGGGTTGGCGATCGCAGTGTGATGGCATAGTACGCGGAAAGATGCTGCTGCCCATCCTCCGGTGTTTTTAATCCCTTAGTCGCCTCTTACGACACCCACGGGAAGAGATGGGTTGGTGCTATTCTAGGGCCACACCACAGGCCACTGTTTTTCATATAATATTTCCCTATTAAAATTAACTACCGCTCTTACACACATTCAATGTGTTGATTCAATTTGAGTTGTATTTACAAATTGAGGAGGAAAGCTGTAAGGACGAAAGTTGACGCTGGTTCACTTCTCCTTTCAACAAGTTGAATGTTGAATCGACCGTACTAGCAAAGGACAATTGAATCAACAAATTGTATGGTGAGTAGAGCGGTTAAGTCAAATTTCTGGCTATGCCAGTTACATTATATTTTACGGACTGTCCAACCAACTCGAATAGTGTAACAACAGCAATAGAGAGTCATCGCATCATAAACCAGAGCGGGTTCCGAGTGAGGATTCGTATCACGTACCGCCGCTGGTATATTGAACAAACTAAACAGCTGTAAGAATACCTCACCCGCTCGTAGGTAAATTGTTTCGCTTGTTATTTATGTTTCCCAGCTTGCTAATACGTGCGGCGGTTCTACAAGCGGCTAACCGAGTTTGTTCCTCTGAGTTTTTAGTGCCTGATTGTTTATGGGCAGGATTCGTTTTTGAAACGTATGTCTCATCGTTGTGTCTATGGTCTCACTAAAAATTGGTGAAACGAGCGATTTTTTTTTGTATTCGTCTTTATAGTTTTTAATTTATTTTTTTGGCAAATATTTATTAACTTTCTATTGTAGAACTAGTCTTTCGGTTACTGAATGAATAAATAATGAAAGTACTTCAAACAAAATACTTTTATTTTTATTTGGAATCAAATTAAATTTGGTATCTAAGTATTTAATTGGGATGCCCATCATTACAAAATGTTATGAGTTTGTTGATTAAAATAAAAAATACAACATTTTTTCTTTTCCTTTTTAATAAGGGTTGTAATACAAAACAAAAAGCTTGTACTAACAACCAATTTTCATATAGGTTTTTAATTAAGTTTACGGAGCCTAATGTTGTTATTTGTAACTTTTCTTGCTAATAAATACTCAATTTTTATATTTTTAAAATTAATTAATTTTTATTCAAATGTTTACAAAAAATATATAACTATGGATAATTATTTTAAAATAGAATAGAACTAAAACTACCTTAAATACTAATACTACCTATATAAATAAACATTATAAATTAAAAATCAAATTCTAAATTAGGTGTTTTGGGCAAGGTACCCATCACGCAGGCAGCATTCCCGCGCTGAATAGCAATAGCTAATCGCTGGGCGAGAAAGCTGCCCGCACGAGGGTCACCTGTTGCCTCCCTCAGGCGTTTACTGAGCTCCCTGTGGAGCCCCCGTGCGCCACTGCCCCATGAGCCTAGAGTCTCGACGCCAAAAGCCACAAACTGGTATTGTGCGCCGAGACAACTATATTTGTTGGTCTTTAAGCGTTCCCGGGCATCTGCCGCCGCCCCGGCCTGTCTGCTTGTGGCGAGGAGGTAGGACGCAGCTAGGGCAAAGACATCCCATCGGGGCGCTTACCATCGTCCCGTGCAATCCGGGGCTCGAGAGCTACGGGGACATTGGCACTGACGAGCGCCCTTCTCAGGATGTCATTTAGGGCAGCATGACGGGACTGACGGCCGGCGCCCGAGGAACAGGCGAGTCCGTGGTGACCAAGACCATCAACGGCATCACCACAGGAGGCACAGTTGTGACTTACGCATACATCAGTTCCGAGTCGGAGACATACAGCTATACGGAGTGTTAGTGGGTCTATGAAGGTTCCGAGTGCAGGCGAGGGGTAGGCATGGAGCCAATGACCAGACTCTGGCCTGGATACAGCCAAAAGTCTTGCCCGCTCCCTCCCTAAGGTAGAATTTAGAATTGATTGAAAAGAATTTGTGGATGAAATGGTGTCCCAGGCTCTTTGTTTATTTAATTTTGATGGTAAATTTGGACTCGGTCCAGCTAACCATGCATTCGTGGCCTCATCCAAGCATGCAATCTCGCAGTTTGTTACCGAAGTGGTATTAAGTATTTTACCTGCGAGATTGGAGGTGCTATGAATTGAGGACAAGAATGCTGGTAAAGCAACACTTGAAATTTTGCGGGTTCCCAAGCCACCAAGCCTTATAGGCAAGGAAGCTTGAGCCCATGCCTGCTCGCTTAAGTGAATGTTTAAAATAGCTTCAATTTGGGATTTAAGAAGTAAGTCAATGGGTTGCAACAGATCAGGGAATTTCCAGATAGGACAGCAGCGAAGCAGGTAGGTAAATTTTGGCATTATTAAACAAAATTTTAAAATAAATAAAGCTGAATGACTACTAATTTTAACAAGGCGGTCCGAATAGTCGCTAAATTTTGAAAATGAATTTCTTAGGAGGGAGGGTATGGCATCTTCAAAGATTGGTGAACCCAGTAGATGAAAACTCTCTTTTGTTATAATTTTTAAATTTGGGGCGATGTTGTTAAAATTTTGGATAATTTGTGATGCCAAAATATTATTATTTATGTTAATGAATAATTCACATTTGCTTAAATTTAAATCTAAACCAATTTCATGAAATTTGTTATTTATTTGTGTTAAGTCATTCAGAACAGTTTGTGAGTCTCCACCTAAGGTACCATCGTCGAGATATACATTTAATTTGGAATTTAGACTATGAATTATGGAATTGATAGCCAAACTAAAAATTGCTGGACCGAGGGGATCACCCTGCTGACAACCTACAGCCGAAAGAATTTCATTATTTTTATGCATCAATTGCGATGGACTGTGATAACATTGAAGCATAAAATTGTAAATTTCGGGTATGTGATACTTTATTTCATTCAGCAGAGTGTCCCTGTTGACCGAATTAAAAGCATTTTTCACGTCTAATTTTAAAATAACTTCGCACAGGTTACTCTGGGCAAACGTGCGCACGGCGTGAACTGCTGCCTCACACCCGCCACGCGTGCCAAAACCAACCTGTACGGGTTCAAACAGGTGCTGAAGTTTTTGGCGGATAATACGCACGAAAATTTTGGCTGCTAAACGTCGAAATGTTGTGCCTACAGCAATAGGGCGCACGCCACCGTCCTTCTTTGTCAGGGCTATGAGATTCGCCCCATAGAGAATCGGCGTCACGTCCTGGCAGACATCTCCACGCAGCATCAGGTTAACCAGCTTGGTAATACAAGACATTAATTTTTTACCAGCCACTCCTGTGCCGTGACTGGTGAGATCCACCAGATGCTGTGGTGAGATCCCGTCCAAGCCGGACGCCGACCCTTTCGGGAAGGATGCGATGGCGGCTATGATGTCCTTGTCAGAGGCTTGTAGGCACGAGAAATTTTCTAGTGGGGGATCTACAAAAAAGGGGTTAGAAGGGCCTGGGGGTGTTTGGATTGTAATGCAGCTGCAGTCTCCGGTGTGTCAGGGGCGAGGGAGTCATTTGAGAAAAGGAGTCGCGTCGCTCCTTTGAGGTCACCGTCATGAATTTTCTCCTCGACCTTCCCAAGCAAATCGTAATGTTTTCTCTGAGTTGAATTTTTCCGAAAATTGCTACAATTTTGATCGAATGCTGGTGTTAAAATATTATTTTTGATTTTTTGTGTTAGCGAAACATTATTTTTTGATTGGTCTGATACGTGTAAAATTTTGAAAGCGAAAGTTAAGACATTACGCCATGAGTCAATGCTGTTGGCACTCACGCAATTTGAAATCACTTCTGTGAGTGCCTCAGCCACGGCAGTTCTGGCCCCACGTGGGATGCGTTTAATAATTGGGTTTGATTGCTTGAGTTGCCCGAGGAGAGACTGTAATGGGATGGAATGATTACATGGTGGAGATACAGAATTTGTGCTGATGGAAGGGGAAGAATGAATTCGTACCTGATGTGCACGGGACTGATGTATGTGTAAACCTCTTAGTGTTGTGAAAGTTCTTTGACAAACACAACACTGCATGAGGGTTTGATAAAGCTCTTGAAATAGTCTAATCTAAAATTATTCTAAAACAATCTAAAATAATTAAAAAGATGTCACGATAAAAAAAAATTCTCCATAGGTATGGGGTCCATTAGGTCCATAGGTCTCAAAGGTCAAGGTCGCTGCTGTTCATCATCGAGATATTATGTAGGTACTATGTTCAACTTCTTATTTTTCTGCTGCGTAAACTAGAAATTGCATATGATATTGTGTGACAGATTCCATCAATAATTGTTTCTCTCTGATCACGACTTAGAAAAAATTGTGTTTGTAGAAGTTCTTGATTTTTACATTCCTTTTCTAGCGGTGCACGAAGTTAAATAGCTGAATGAAGTTCTTATTTCTTCTATGTAATGCTGCAAACGAAATTTTGTAGGTCGGCCAAATTGAGTGCGAGGTTATTTTTCGTTCAAATCAACTCGGATATGGGAAATTTTGGTATCAGTATATTCAGAAAAATATCCTTAAATAATTATTTCGAAAAAATAACTTTTTCACGACCATATATTCAATATAGAAATTATTTATTTATTTTCGATTTTTTATCAATCATTTGTATTTACCTAAATGATAAAACATCCTAAATGTTTGATACTCAATAACGCTAAATCTATTTAACTTCATTTATTCTTACCAGTCCTATCATGTAAACAATCTTACCATATCTTTTTATGATTTTACAACAATATAAATTAAAATAGACTTGTTAGGAAATTACTTTCGTGGTTAATAAATGTTTTACTTTAGAATATTAGGTTTGAACTAATATTTGATTTATTTTCAACAAAATTCAACAAAAAGTACTGTGAAGATTGTTTACATGATAGGACTGGTAAGAATAAATGGATTTTAGATGGATTTCGATGAATTTTGGAACTCTATTAATATAAGTAATATTTTCATAAATTGTATTGTGTATGATGGATACCATCTATCGATTACAAGATTAGGCTTATAAGAAATCAGTATATTAAATGCGTCAGTAATTTTACGTTATTTCATTACCTACATAGTATTGAACAAAAATTTTTCCAGCATCTGACTGTCTGTCTATCTCTATGTACGCAACACGCTATGGGTTTTGATATAATTTTCACCATCATTTAGACAATTTCTTTGAAAAGGCTTACATGTGTAGGTTTTTAATACATGCGAATCCGTAGCCGGTTGCTAGTCCTAACTTCCTAACTAATATTATAAATGCGAAAGTGAGTTTGTTTGTTACCTCTATAGGCTTTATCTTCTAAACCAATCTCCTGAAATTTCGTATACACATAGTTAGAAGTACCGAGAATGACATAGGGTACTTTACATCCCGGGCAAAAGTACTGTTCCCGTGGGAAATATACGCGGGCGAAGCCGCGGGCAAAAGCTAGTTGTAAATAAAACAAAGCAAACATATATTACTGTGTATCGTCGTGGCTTTTATGAAAATCATAAAATCGGGAGCTCAAAAATAATTAGGTATTTTGAGCAGCGTGAACTACCATTGCACACGCAAGCATTCCTTATTGTTTAGTAGTTAGAGATGTAATTAAACTTGCTTTATAACCACATCGATGTACAGACTAAAAATAGAGTATGTTTATATATTGATTGACGACAAAAAACAGTAGCCTTCTGGCCTATTACTTATTTTGTGGCTTAGGGATAAATAAATTAATAGTAAAAAAATAAAAAAAAAAGCTTTTATTGTTACTCTCAACAAACCCTTTCATTTGATACCCATATTGTAGAAATGCATTACAAATAACTATTCCGCCATCTTGGATGGTCCGCCATATTGGATTTAGAATGACGTCACATACCATATCATGCATTGTCATCCACATTTCAGTTCAATCGGTTGAAGATATCTACTTCAAAATTGAGTTCTAAGATTCCACCCGAACGAACATACTTACATATATTGCAAGTTAAATAAAAGCTTTTAAAAAAGGCGGATGGGCCGTGCCGTGACCCACCACGCGAGCACCACTGCAAATGCAAATTGGTGCATATGATGAATTGCACAAGGTTGAAATTTCAATATTTATCTTTAAAATAATACAAACTCATTCATCGAACACAGAGTGCAATATAAATTGTCTCTTGATTGTAGCCGCTGCAATCCAGAAAACAAATAAAACATATTCGAACAAGTTAGTTATTAAAATAAGCGAACGAGTGTGAACGTGACTAAATGTTTTTTTTAAACATGGAGTTTTTTCTAGAGGCAATAAGTAGTACACTACAAAAAAAATTGTTTTTTTTTGTTTAACGTTCTACCGAAATTAAGTTAATATAAATCCTATCCTAACTAATATTATAAATGCGAAAGTGAGTTTGTTTGTTTATTTGTTGTTTGTTACCTTCACGCTTTATCTCCTGAACCAATCTTCCTGAAATTTCGCATACACATAGCTGGAAGTACGGAGAAGGACATAGGGTACTTTACATCCCGGGAAAAAGCACTGTTCCCGTAGGAAATTCACGCGGGCGAAGCCGCGGGCGAATGCTAGTCCATACTATATATACTATATACTTACTATAATATTATAAATGCGAAAGTTAGGATGTGAGTTTGTGAGTTTGTGAATTTGTAAGTTTGTGAGGATGTTTGTTACTCAATCACGCAAAATCTGCTGGACGGATTTCGGTGAAATTTGGTACAGAGGTAGATAATGACCTGGAATAGCACATAGGCTACTTTTTATCCCGGAAAAAATGGTTCCCGTGGGCATGGGTAACCAATTATAGTAAAGTAAGTTAAGTAAGTAAGCCCCAAAGTAAGTTCGTGACTTGTGTTATGGGATACTAACTCAACGAGTTAAGAGGTGATAAGTCGATTTCTCTATTTTTTTCTTGTTTTTTTTTTAATTACCACGAGAGCCGACTCCCGGAAAACCGTATCAAGATAATTGTTCTCTAATTTAAAGATGTAAGCTTACCTTTCAGAGTACTACATTGAGCGTTAATTGCGCTATTGTTAAACGTGATCTGAAACTCAATGCAACGAATTAGGGTTGGTCTCCATTGGAGCGGAGCGGAGATGTGTTTTAAATGAATAATAGAATTGGTTTATTGAAACATCTCTTGGCTTAGCTTCAGAGGAAACGAGAGCTGAGCTAAACGAAAAGGGATGTGAATTCATGTGAGGATGGCGTCAAGAATCAAGTGCATTCCCAGCACACATTTCTGCTCCGCATAGCTTTGATGAAGACATCCCAGCAGAGAATCATCTCCTCTCCATTCTTCTCTGGTGGAAACCAGCCTTTTAACTGCAATTGTAAAGCGTAGTCGGAGCGGTCGGTTGTTTTGACTTCAGAATATCGAATAAAACTTGGGTTATATCAATCATTATTCATTTATTTATTTGCCATCTCCTTTTTTACATTTTTAAATATAAAATAATATAAAAAATAAAAGACATTTAAAATATAAAAAAGGGGCCAATCATTATTATTATTCATTGAGTTTCTAAATAAACAGTACTTTATGTGCTATTCCCGGTATTTTAACACATGTATCAAATTTCATCGAAGTCCGTCGAGTCGAGATTTACCAGCAAACAAATTATCTACAAATAGGTGTTCTACTTAAAAAAGTAGAGCACCTATTTGTAATTTGAAAAATTAACAAAATAAATGAATATTCATTTAAATTCTCTGTATAAAATATTCCGATAGCAAAAATATGTAATGTGTAATGTATGTATACCTTTTATCCTACCTGTACCATCATGGGACTGGGTCAATGGGACTCATGGGGCAGACAGTTTTTATTTGCCCAGTACCTTTTGTGATAAACTTTAAGATATCTTACATTTCCGGTAACATTTGGGTAACATACAGGTACTCATCTGTCGAAAACACTACATCGATATTCCGTTTCGTACGCAATAAACATTTAACAAATTAAATTTCGATAAAGGGGACCAAATGAGGCACGAAACTGCGAAAATTGACTGTTTAACGTCCAAGAGACAGTAATTAATTGGCAGCAGTATCATTGGTGCTATTTACAGATTTTATGTATTGTGTTTACTGGTTAATGGTTAATTAATGGTTTAACTGGTTCCAGGTTTCTGTTTATTTAACTTGCAATGTATAATCATTTGTGCTATTTACAGATTTTACGTATTGTGTTTACTGGTTAATGGTTAATTAATGGTTTAACTGGTTCCAGGTTTCTGTTTATTTAACTTGCAATGTATAATCATTGGTGCTATTTACAGATTTTATGTATTGTGTTTACTGGTTAATGGTTAATTAATGGTTTAACTGGTTCCAGGTTTCTGTTTATTTAACTTGCAATGTATAATCATTGGTGCTATTTACAGATTTTATGTATTGTGTTTACTGGTTAATGGTTAATTAATGGTTTAACTGGTGCCAGGTTTCTGTTTATTTAACTTGCAATGTATATATATGTTCGTTCGGGTGGAATCTTAGAACTCAATATTGAAGTAGATATCTTTAAGCGATTGAGCTGAAATTTTGAACACACGTTAATGACAATGCATTATATGGTATATGACGTCATTCTAAATCCAATTTGGAGGACCATCCAAGATGGCGGAATAGTTATTTGTAATGCATTTCTACAATATGGGAATCAAATGAAAGGGTCTTTTATATAGAAGCTTTTTAAAAAAAAGTTTTTTTACTATTAATCGGTACTATAAGTCGGATCTATGTGTATAGAATTCGGGTGTCTATTAAAATACAGATTTTTATCACATCGATTATCATGTCCCAGAAAACTATTCCACGTTTTTTAATATATTTTTTTCTTAAAACATCAAAAACTTATTATCGCAATTTCATAATTTCGAACAACATTTCCTAAAAAAACCGTTATAAAAATTTCTAGGTACTATTCCAAGAAAAACGATTTATCAAGCTAACATTTCAGACATGTATTAAGATATCGATGTAACCATTTATAATAACATGTTTCAATATGTAACGATGCGCATCATAACTTTTAATCGCAGTAACGTTTCATCGAACGCTGCATTCGCTTGTTGTTGCTTAAAACATGCAAAAAGGTATAGCAAGATTGAGGCATACAGCAAGCATGCATGCAGCAAGCACAAAAAACATGTAGCAAGCATCAGCAAGCATGCAGCAAGCATGAAACAAGCATGCAGCAGGCATACAGCAAGCATGCAGCAGGCATACAGCAAGCACGCAGCAGGCATGCAAACATGCTTGCATGCAGCAGGCATGCAAGCATGCAGCAAGCATGCAGCAAGCATGCAGCAAGCATGCAGCAAGCAAGTATTTCTGGGTGGCTCCACCAGAAGACTCGCTCCGTCGGCCCTTCGATTCATTCGGGCACTTAGCCTCGCTCCGCTCGAGAGGTCGCCGGCTCGTGCCCTCATTTTCTCAGGACCTCCTTCGCGAGCCTTCTGGTTCCGCGCGAAGAAATAACACTCTAGTATATGACAAAGTTGAGCCACGTGGAGTCGGGGTGCTCTGAGTCGGATTTGTGATCCATTTATAATTAATGGAATAGCTATAAATTTACTGTTGATCAATACAATACTACCAGATTAATCTATCTATATAGGGTAACATAATAATGTAAAATTTGATATTTCAAATATATTGCAAACTGAAACTTACGTGGAAATAAAATTATGGGTAACAAAACTTTGATGTTTCATTATTTCGATAAAATACATAAAATATGAAAAGAAATAACGATAGAGTATGTTTGTACGTAATGAATATAATCGTTTTAATGAAATTTCGATATAAACAGATTTAAGGATTTGTTACATATTGTATTAAAATATCTGCGAATGGTTTTATGGGACATGAAAATCGTTGAAGTAAATTGCGATAAAGTGATGGGTTCCCATAGAATTCATTACTTAACCATTGCCTTCTTTTCCTTGCTTAAAAAAAATAAATCGTTAATCAAGGATGCCAGATATCGCCCTTTAGTATGTAAAATAATAATTGTAAATTAATTATGGACTTTTATTTGCTATCGTTTGTTTTAGAATGTCAGGAATGGGGATATTAATGCGTAGTACATACATACACACATATTATCACGCCTTTTTCCCGTGGGAGTAAGCAGAGACCAGCGATTTCCACTTGCTACGATCCTTACAGATCTCTCTTGCTTACTCTACAATACGTAGTGCTTATTAAATTCGCTTTCCTTTTTTAATTCCTTTGTAACAATATTCTTATTATTAAACTATTTAGATTCTAAGGACCATTTACATGTTTTCGCATAAAGATAGCAAAAATTCTTGTTTGTTAGGTATCTTGTTTGTTAACCATAATCGTGAGAATCCATCGCTGTCAGAGCGTTGACTGAAGATTACCAGACTGAAGTAGGTAATAAAAAATCCCCATTTACGCTTTCATCATTTAATTAGTTAAAAAACTATGCAACAGATTTTGATACTGTTTTTACTATAATTTAGATACTCGCACAAAGTCGGGGCTGCTAGTTAGTTTCAAAATAATTTCTCTTTTTTCCTTACAAGTTTATCAAAATTCCATACAAGTATATTTAGCCACTGGTGACATTTAGTTAATTTTATTCAAAAAATAGTCTATTGCTTTTGTAAAATACAGGCTAGGATTATTTTTCTTTAGTTAACATCAAAGGTGATGAGAATTTGAAAGACGGTTACCTTTTAGTAAATTATGCTAACGAATACATCTTCCTTTTGAAGTCTTTGTGATACCTATTTAAATAGTTAATAGCATTATTGTTATTAGACGTTAATTAATATTGTAAAGAAAGTTTTCATTCGAATAAAAAATTGCTCAAAGCATATTCATTATAACTTTTTAAGTCTGATTTTATGTTATTAAGTAAAATCTCTTATTACTTATGGAGTAATTAATAAAAAAATATGATTATCTCATTAATAAATAGCTATCCTTACGATTCATTAAATCCATCTTGATTTATGTAATTACCCAATACTTATTAGCTTTGGTTTATCTTTCCAGACAGGGATCCAATAAAAACATTCTTAGGAATCACATTTGTCATTGGGATACCTACTTATGATTATAATCAATAAACGTATAATTAATGTAATGTAATTAATGTAATATAATTAATGTAACATTATTTTCCCTGAATTTTGATGAATGTTGAAACTTTTTTTTATATAAGTACCTATGCCTTCTACAAAACCACACATACTTTTTTTCTTCTTATATTTTAATATTGCCGGTGTTCTTATTTTTTTCCATGGTGTCATTAAATGTGATTTTTTTATTATGATTAAATAAAAAACAAGCTCAGAGGAATAACAAACAGGCAACGATTGCTTTAATCAATATACTTTCAAAAAGATTTTATTAGACGAACAAAAATACGCTTAAATAGACAAAAAATATTTAAACTTGTGCAATATTACTTCTGTTATTTTTTTTCAAAGATCCACGCTAAGTGCTAAGTGTTATTAATACTGGTAATTCCATGCTAAGATTTTTGCTGAAAATATTGGAATTTCTAGATTGAAATGTAAAAATTTTGTCTATGTATACTATTTTTGCAGCGTCATCTTGATTTTCCAGTTCAAAATAACAAACATCAGAAAAGCGCCGATTTATGTTGAAATAGCTGCTATCATTTTTGAAGATCGCTTGTGAACCTTTGCTTACTTTGTGTTATTGCCATCTGACAATAGATGGCGCTTTAAATACATACTAGCTTTTATCCTCAGCTTCACCCGCGTAATTTTTGTTTCATCAATTTCACTACTTAGAGGTGGAGTTTCCAAAATTCCTCTTGTGTTATAGGTATAAAGAAGCTCTCTGCAAAATTTTAAGCTTCTACATTCAGTAGTTTCGGCTCTGCATTTATATCCATATCAGTCGTCCATATTATATACTAGCTTTAGCCCAAGGTTTCGACCGCGTGAAATGAAAGGTATGTCCTTCTCAGTGGTACTTCTAACCCTTCTTCTTCTTCGTATGCTCTTGACAGAACAGTCGTGGTCAGGCATGCTGGTTGAAGACGCGCTACACTGGACTTCTAACTATGTATGTGTTGCGAAATTTCAGGAAGATTGGTTCAGTAGATAAAGCGTGAAAAGGTAACAAACAAACGAATAAAACACTTTCGCATCTATAATATAGTTTTGATGGGATAAAAAAGTTTTACTTGTATTTTAACTTAATGTAACTTCATCCACTATCGGAAGGAGTAAGTTAATATTATTTGGAACATTCATACTCAGGAAACGATAATTGCATTAGCATACACTTGTCAGTTTCATTTTCTTTTATCGGTAGTAATTTGCACCAAATTATTTATATTATCACTTTCAAAGGCTTATTTCGTTGCTACGTTGGTGATAATTTATTGTTATGTTAAATAATACATCACTTTATTTGATCACTCTGTTACTGTTTGCACAAAGCGTAACTATAATGACGAAATGTGCAAAAAAAGTAAGCATTTCGTAGTGTATGTCCAATTCGTTAGCGTATATTATATATTTTTAGGCATTTATTGTGTAGGTAAGAACCCTGTATGAACTATTGAGAGATGTCTAATAATTAGGACATGATGAAATATAAATTAAGACTGTAAGTAGGTAGGTACCTATACTATACATACGTACTCATTCATTTATTGTACAGACGAAAAAAGAACAACTTCAGTTTGGTTTTCTAAAGTTAAGAAACAAAGATATACTTACGTCAAGATTAGTCTCAATTAAATTGTAGTTACTCAATGGAACGTTTAGGGCGATGGACTTTTGAATTGATTTTTAAACGCTCTGTTCTATTGTAAGTTGTAAGACATGGAATTATGACATTCATATTGTAGGTATTTTAACTATAAAAGTGGGCTAATAAGTTTGAAATACTAAGCTTGAGACCGGTCTTTCCCGTTAGGTCTCGTTTTGAACGAAACAAACGAAATAATATTCAAGTTGTGGATATACATACAAATATATTTTTTATGTCTTCTAATTCTTAACATTTACACTTTCTTTCATATAATAAAATGAGTTTAGGCACAGAATAATAATAGTACTAGCATAGGTCTAGTTTTTGCTAGCAGCTTTTAAACATCTAAACTTTTATTTTGTTTTCTGTAATTTTTGGATTATAGAGACATAGAGAGACTATCAAAGACAGATTTTTCGCACACTGCTTGATTGTTTAGTTCACTAGTGCATAATACGGCTGCAGCCAGTAAGTAGTCGTTAAGTCATGCTAGATGCCTTTGGGTTACTTGAAAAATTGCCACCAGTTTTATGTATGACATACACGAAAATATTGCTACAATCTTTACAGAGATCTGTAAGGATTGTCTTCTTCTTCCGTGCCTTATCCCATTATTTGGGTCGGCCCTCTTCGAACGTCGGCGGGAATAATGTATGGAAACATTATGTAATTCTGAATGAGATGTATGCTTGTATGACGTAAGGTGTTTAGCGGGGCTGCGTCCCTGCATAAGTTCATTCAAGCAGTCACAATTAAACAATAACTCGGGACGCACGTATTTCATTTTTTCAACTCTCACGATATCACCTACAGGCGCCAGGATGATCTGTCCTAGGTTGTCAGAGTGTCTACTTGAGCCCGTCCCAAATCTTTGGTGACGGTTGTCACCACGTTGCTGGCGGTCGTCCTCTGCTCCTTCTTGTTTCAGGAATGGCCATAGCTCTCCAAACCGCATGCTCTTCCCCTCTTCTCATCACATGCCAAACCATCTCACATGACCCACAGCTATCTTGTCTGCTATTGGAGCGACTTTGAAGGAGCCTCTGATATATTCGTTCCGAATCCTGTCAAGCCTCGTCACACCAGCTGACCATCGCAACATTTTCATCTCAGTTGTGTGCAACTTTTGCTCATTTTTTTCGTAGAAGCCCAACACTCGGAACCGTACATCATAGCAGGCCTTACTGCAGTCTTGTAGATTTTACCCTCAAGTTTTATTGGCATTCGATTATCACAGAGCACTCCTGTTAGGGATCTCCACTTCAACTAGGCTGCATTAAACTCTAGACTCTGTGGGTAACATCTACGTCTATATCTGCATCTGCAGTCAACTTAAGGCAGTGGTTCTCTTTGAATGCAGATATCAGTGTATTGGGATGGTTGGTTGCTAAAGCCGCACATCAGGAATCATCTGACGGATCATCATACATCTGTAAGGCTTGTAGCAAGTGTTAATCGCTAGTCTCTGCCTCTGCCTATCCCCACGAGAATGAGGCGTGATAATATGTATGTATACACGAAAATGTGCTGTACTTACTGTCTGGAAGCGAAGGAAAGGCATGTGTGCCAACTGCTTCTTCTGTAAAATTGTAAAAGTTAATCAATGGGGTGGCCTTTAAATCTCCATTTCACCAATAAGCCAACTTTTTAGCTGATCGTGGCCTAGATGTCTACGGCTCAGTCTCTGTCCACCCCGTAAAGGATAAAGATGTGATACACTATCTTTATCACAAGAAAATAAAGTAGGAACATTATACGCCAGTACATAACATTATACAGCACTAGATAGAATAAAATTGTGTTGCACCGTCTTACTTTGACAGTAACAGTAACCTTAACCTTAACGGTTAGGCAAAATTGACTTTCACCAGTTGTCAAATAGATACCTAGTATGACAAAAGTGAATTTAACTTTATAACTTTGACACTACATAACCTTACAAAAATTTCAATTTCGGTGCAATTAAGCTTTAAGATTTTGATACCTATTGGCTATGACTAGTCAATCAAAATATGACAAATGGTATTAACTTGTGAATCATAGCAACAGGTGGTCTGCTTACTGCATCTGCTGGTGTCGCCATCTGCGTCAAGCTTCGTTTGAACTCTATTAGATTCAATTACCATCGTCTAGTGTCATCTAGTGTAGTCTTCCCTACTTTGCTTATATGGAAAAATAAATAAAATCGAACATATTTGTAGGACGTATTATTTAACACAATTCTGATTACCGGAAACGTAAGGGCCATCTGGTCTGAACCTTGGTTATTTGTTTTCAGAGTAAATATTTAAGGTACTGCTTAGTGGGGCATGCCTCTATACTTACATAACAATGAAGTAAAAATAAATTCTGAGGTCGACATAATTATAAGGTTTTGTTATGAGGCCATAATAAGATAGTTAAGTATTATGAAGGAAGTTACCATACTGAATTTGACATTTCATTTCATCAAATGCCCTGATGTAAGGCAAATTTTGACTATTCTCATAAATTTTATTCTACCTACTGTCACAGAATTAATATAAATACTACGTACAGAAAGGAATCTCCCTGCCCCTCCCGCAATATGGCAAAACCCCCCGCACCCCCCGCACTTCTCTCCCGTTCTTGTGTGTAATGGGACGCTATGACTATGAAAACGCACACATTGACGTGTTACTGACGTGTTCATGGATATACAGTTTCATTTGTAGTACCTAGTAGTAGATATATTTGACGCCCCGTTTCTATGAAGCGCCCGCCCTGTGCAACTGTATAGATATGCATGCGGCTAAGGATCGGGCTACGGCCCTTGATTATCAACGTACCACAGAAAATATAATTAATGGATGTACTAATTTATTCTTTTCAACTTAAAAAGAAGAGGGTAGACAATATTAAAAAAAAAGTCTAAAACCTGTAGTTGTCTGTGCAATACTATTAACCATGTACTATAATTATACGGAGCACCTACGTTTTTTATTTACTTAAGTAGATACATAGAAACATCGATACACAAAATACGTATTATCGTTATACTAATTTAAAACTTGTCAAATAAGAATAGTTCATGAATAGCCGTCATAAATCGGAAGATTGATTTTGACACCTCCCACGATATTTATTTAGCGTTTTACGTAATTTATTGTGTCCTCAACCCAGCGTCTGTGAGGGTCAAGGTCCTCTGAGAATATAGTCAGAGGGCCATTATTCACTAATTTATAAGTGTAGTTAATAAATTAAAATAATCGTCATTATCTCGGAAAATAATGCGGTAGTGGCCTAGCTGTCTGGGTCCAAAAGGCGCAATTTCGAATCGCGGTAACAAAATACTGCTGTAGATTTGTCATAACAGTTTATACGTCACCAATAAAATGTATGAATTAACATTAAATGTGAGGAACTTACTTATAAAGTCAAAGTCGTAACGAATTGTTTGTGGCAAATTGATAAAGAATCAAAAATGTGCCCGATGCGTACGGTCAACAGAAAATTAACACATTCAAATCCATTGCAAATTCGACGGCATTGCGGTATCATAGCAGTCCGTGCAGTGTAAATTGGCATGTAGTTGTATACCTCTGTGTCTCTAGACCAATCTGACTCATGTAGATACGAACGTTTTCATAGTCCTGCTTCCGGTGACGGAAAACATGTGAGAAAACTAGCTAGCTAATGTGTAGTGACTACTGTCACTACCGGTCCACGGTTAGATGCCTTCAGGTGATTTGATAGTAATATATCACCTTTATCTTAATGAATTTGTTATCACGCCTAAATGTGTATTTAAGGCGTATAAGTTTTTGATAACTTTTCTAAGTTATATTCTAATGTCAGGCATTTTTGTACGTATTTATTTATTTTTAATATCAGAGGGGAGCCGCATCTTTTTACCGGTAATCTGCAAAACTAGTTTGACGAGAGATGACATAATGCTGAAGACTAAGATAAATATGGAAATATTAATGTATATATTAGGTAAATTATCAAATTAATGACCAATAACGAATAGTTCGTTCATAAACCGATAAAGCCGATAAGTTAAAAAAACAATGAGTGACATTTTGGATTTTTTTATGTGTTTTTTTAATTGTCTAGCTCAAACGGACATTGGTCTAAAAAAAGTTTTTTTTTTTATTTGCCACGTGATGTGAATTATTGCAAGTTGCCTCGTGTGATACGAATTTACATTTACTTCGATCGTGAGTGTGAGAAATGAAAATGATCCAATTGTGAGAAAAACTAGCACAAACATCTTTGTATTGTTTGTCATCCTTGGCCGGTCTCACGTGTCACTAGGCATGCATCAGGTCCCACATTTTGTCATCGACCATTTATTACTTAATTATTGCTTTGCCCATTGGTTGTACGCCATTATATTATTGGTCATAAAATAAACATTTTATGGGCTACACACGTAAACTTGTTATTGTTTTCGACGTCCATGCGTACTACAAAGTTCTAAGGGTAATAAATAACTTTATACATAAAAAGATATTGTTATATAAAAATATACGTTTATTTATACACAATCACAAATATATTCTAAATAACAACACATTTTCACATTCTCTCTAATACTAGAAGGCCATTCACGACAGCAACTCAGTTTCTGCAGATGTAAATGGAAATAAAAAACTTATTTAAGTTCCTTGTAAAACCAAGGAATAACAAAATTAGCTACAAATTTCCGAAATCGTGCGTTCGCAGTTCCGAAATCTAATCAGTCGAGTAACACAACTGTCACAAAATACTGCAACCCTCCTTGTTTGGAAATGGATAACATATTCTGAGAAAAGGAATTATTAGGAAATTATTAGGAAACTTTTTATCTCATAAATTAACGTTCAAATCAATGTTAAACATTATCATGATAGTTATCCATTTCTAAACAAGGGAGGTTTTAAAGGAAGAATAATTTAATATTTTACGAGAACGCAGTACCGAATTTGACTTGTGGTTTCGATTTTGCGAGCAAATCGGTTGCTCTTTTGAATATGCTAATGAAAGGTCTGTAAGTTGAGCTGACGACAGGCGAGTAGCTGACTACGCTGACGTCGGGTTCCGGGTATTGATACTGGTATTGGTTTTGGTATTGGTTCTGGTTCTGGTACTGGTTGTAGTATTGGTTGTTGTACTGGTAGTTGAACTGAGCTGCGCCGGTGCTGCCGGGGATGACGTTGGAGATGTAGTTGTTGTCTGTCTGGTAGCTCGAGCTTGATGTCACTGAGTATCCAGCAGCTGTAAACAAAAATCGAGTGTTAAATACAATTGCATATTTGCGACCCTCATTGAGCTCATTTTAGTTGTATTTATTTTGTTATTTTTTGTATTTTCTATAAATGGTGTAATAAAGAGTTGATCTATCCTATCTATCTACATTTGAACAAAGGATAATAAAATTAAATGTAATTAATAAAATGTCTAAAATATAACAAAAATCAAGCATTAATACCTTATTGGTCTAAAAGTTAAACGAAAATAATTGATAAATTTTGTGCTTTAAATCGTTATAATTATCAAGAAAGTAGGAGTATTAAAAAGGGCATCCAATTTTATTTTACACTTTTTTGAAGACACCTCACTAATTTATAAGTAAATTCTGTTTTTCACAACAACAAAAATCATAAAATACTTACAGCAAAGACCAGCGTATTTGCTGGAGTCCGTGAGGCCGTAGCTGCTGCAGGAGGCGTAGCCCTTCTCATAGGGATACGCTCCGATAACGTTGCCTCCCGGACCATAGTTGCACACGTACAGTTTGGTGTACCCACGGATAGGGTCGTAGTAGAATGTGAACCCACAGCCCACTTTGGATGTCTCGCCCCAAACCATCTGAAGACAAAAATAATCATAAAGTTGAAATATAAATTTTTAGCTTTTAGTGTAGTGGTCAGTGATAATTTTAGCTTCAAAAATAAATATAAGACAAGCAACGACAGTCTACTAAAATACTCATACGAGACGTAGCGGTTATCCAACAACTACAATCTATGTATATACAACTTTTCTAGTCACAAGTCACAAGCAATAACTTTTTAGATCAATAAAGCGTGTTAATGTATATTTGCAGTCTGATTCGCACCTGAGAATAATGACCCGTGCTGTGGCCTCCTGTAATGGGTTTGAAGCCGAAGATTCTGACTTCATCGAACCAGGCGTTGATTTGCTTGTTGAAGTCAGGTTCGGTGTCGATTGGGTCACTGGGGGGGCGAGTGGTCCAGGTGGCCGCGAGATTCTGGCCCACGGGGAAACGGGGGACGTCGCGCTGGGCCGCGGTGTCGTGGGCCGTAGTGCATTGGTCGGACCACCCCTGGGCCGTCGCTGCTAATTCTTCGTCCCATGTCTGGAGAGGAAGAATAATTTTAGTATAATTTAAAACTCAAACACAAAGGTTACAGGTAGGTAAAGGTTTAAAATCACATGCTCAAATATATAGAGTAACAACAAAAAGCTATAGATCCAGTTATTCCGGAGGGATCCTCTAAGAAAAAAAAAACAAACTTATGTTCCAAAATATAAATATGTGCAATAATATGTAAAATTAATAAACTCCTACTAATCTAGCAGTTTTTATTTATTTTAGTCAAAATTCAGTCAATGATATATACCTGGGTAGACACGACTACCTGTGTTCATTTTTATATTACAGTAAAACAAAATCTGCAGTCTTGAATTGGTAATTAACTTTTTGAATAATTAAACCGATTGATAAATTGACTGCCAAAACAACGTCTCGTAAATCAGTATTTTTTGCTGATTAAATCATAAATATTAATCACGTATCAAGAATCTATTGAGATAATTAAATTTTGACAAATTATAATGATGACGATTTAGAAAAATTGAAATACGGTGATAATAGACAAGCTATGGTTTTTACAGATAAACGTAAGCAACAAGAATGGTTTTCTTTTATGAATATTCACAAGACTCTTACTCAGGTTGTTCAAATAAAAAAAAGTATTTTCTGACTTACCATTTCCATCATGTTGGCGGCCGGGGGTTGGCTGGAGACCTGTCCCAAGGCAACAGATTGCCTGAGACGATTGTGCGCGTCCACGATTGCTTGCTTTTCATACGCCGACAATCCTCCAGATTCTACAAACAAGGCAATGAACATGAACAAACGTCATCGATTATGTAATTACGTGAACTTCAAGACATTTGACAATGACTCTTAGCATAGTCTCAAGGTGATTCGTAATCTTCAGGATTAACGTAATTTATGGCACTGGTGGTCAGGTGGCTGGCGATAAAATTTTACGATCGCGATTAACGGGTATGCAAAGTGATCTACTTTAGGTAAAACTAGTTCGGTAACGTAGACTGGGTGGCGGCGACTTAATAGGTTCGTGGAAGTTATGAATCTTCGCCCTTTTCAGCATGTTTGAAATTAGTTTGAAAATTTAAAAACTTTTTAATTATAAAAATAATTCTTTTTTAATTTACACAGAAATGACGAGATTATGAAAAAATAAAAAAAATCCAGGGGCACTCACTTAAAATTTGTTTTCCGCCACTGCAACCTTCTGTCATCGCAAGGATAGCACCCAGGACAAACAACACTAAGGGCATCATCTTGAAGTTATACAAAGTTCAACACAACACTTCAAAACTGAAAATTAATTCACGTTAAGTTGAGATTCGTAACTAGTATTCACTTATTTACGAAACGTCAAACTTAGATTGTTATATCCTGTGATCCGCAGCACGGCGTGCGGCGCTCTCTACAGGAGTAGGCAATCTGAATGGTTGGTTACTCAGCTTGTGCTTATGTACCCGCCGCGGCGTTGCTATGGAGACGCTGAGACGCCGTCGCAGCCTCCGCCGGCCGGCGCGCTTCTCTCATCTTCAAACGTGCTTCAACGGCATTCACTATATCGCACGCGACTATTCACTACCTTAATTTGTATAGTATTACAGCTACTAAAATTGCTGTACGAATACGTATAATTTTCAGATAATGATCTATTATTAATATATTTGTGTATAAAAATGTAGCCAAAATCCTCGTAAAACAAAAATGTATTTCTCATCGCTCGTGCAGTGTCTCCGGTCAAGAAATAAAGAAAGGTTAAACGTGCATCGACCGGCCACTTTTTATCTGCGCCAATAATTTAAAACTCATTATGCTGTACCCGGTGGCTGTCAATGCAATCGAGTTCTTGTGATGTGTGGAACCGAACGTGGAAATATGTTGACAAATATTGGCGGGAGCGGAAGTGATCTTTGGGCGAAATTATAGGCAGGTCGGGACCAGGAAAATATCACGTAATCACTGGTGTTTATGTCAAAGGCTCCTTAATTTTACGACTTTCGAAAAGGATAAAGTTAATTAATAAATACATTTTGTATGTACAGTCACATGTATAGAAGCTTGACCCCCTATCTCACCGAATATATTTTACCGTGTTATCTACTACATCTGACTGTAGCTTTCTGGTACCTATGCTATAATCGTACGTTTTGATATAGCCATTTTTCAGCAAGTAATGATATGTTTTATCGGTAAATGAGAAATACGAATATACTAATTTTAAACCCCGACTCGAAAATTCTTTTACTGATCACTACATGTTATAAATTAAAGTCCCCCGTCGCGTCTGTCTGTCTGTTCGCGATAAATTCAAATACTCTACTGAATAAATAAATATTTAGGAACATATCACGCAATCAGATCGAGCTAGCCCATAAGTAAGTTTCGTTTTGTTATGGGATACTGCTCAACGAAGCTATGTTTTATAATAGACTAGCTTTTGCCCGTGACCCGCGCAAATTTCACCCGCGTGAATTTCCCATGGGAACAGTGTCTTTTTCCGGAATGAAAAGTACTCTATGTCCTTCTCCGTACTTCTAACTATGTGTATGTGAAATTTCAGGAAGATTGGTTCAGTAGATAAAGCGTGAAGAGGTAACAAACAAACAAACTCACTTTCACATTTATAATATTAGTCAAATCAGAAAAATATCAGTTTTCCATCTTGACCTGTCCGGGGATCGAACCTTGGTCCCCGTGGTTCAGAGGCAATGAACAGAATTTGATGCGGTTCTCACTAGTAAACGGTGTATGAGGTTTTGGTGTAAAGTTATAGTGAGTTTGTATACGTAGGTGCTATAGTAAAGTTGAATAATGTTTATAACACAGACCGGTTGTAAAATATAAATAAAGACGAACTATCTGCTTAATTTTGTTGAGAAGACTTCCTCACAGAAACCTAAACAATCAAATCATAAATATTTAAAATCAAATTTTTAATGGTATTAAATTCATTTTCACTACCTTGATTTTAATCTAGATAAGCTAGTTCTTCTTCTTCTTCTTGGCGAGTCGAAATGGCATCTATATTTTCCCAGACCAGTAGGTGGTAACGCCAATCGTCCTTTCGTTGGCCTCGCAAAGGTTCTTAATTTTCAATTTCTTTATTGCGTTCATTTGGTATATTAGGTCTTATACAATTAATTAGGTTCTCCATGGTACACGAGGCGAAGCAATTCGGACATAACAAGAGGTGAGCCATATATTGCTCAGTACCGCCATCGCACATAATATTTGCCGAGAAACCCCACCTAACGCGGTTTTCACGGCATCTCCCAACACCAGCCCAGGAGATAGTGAGATGACCTAACCAAATTTGAGAAAGAATAGCCGGACCTAGCCTTGAATAGAGACAGGTCGAAATTAAAAGGTATGGTCTTTGCCCACCATAGGGACACAACATAAAAGCTAAAAAAAAGCATAAGTATATTAAACATACGGAAAAGGTTAAATAAGGATTGATGATCCGAAAGTCGTTACAGTGTAAGAGGCTAGGTGACAACGGGTCTGTTACCACCCAATCCGGTTTACCACCTGAGATGATTCTTATGCTACCATTTACATATTAATGACTTTTATTTTATTGACTTTTTTATTTTACGCGACCGGTTGCCAGTTCAGTATTATTACTCGTATAATTATATCAAAATCGTCTTAACTTTACTAAACCAAATTTGAAATTTAAGTATTTTCCGCGTTTAAAAATAATTTTATTAGTGCCAGCCAGCTATATCTTCTAATGTATATACCACAATAAGGTTTAAAATCATTATAATTTTAATTTGCAATTTTATGTTACTAGCTTTTGCCCGCGGCTTCGCTCGCGTTAATCCTTTCTTAGCGGATGCCTACGTCATAACATCTACCTGCGTGCCAAATTTCAGCCCGATCCGTCCAGTGGCTTGGGCTGTGCGTTGATAGATCACTATGACAGTCAGTCAGTCAGCTTTGAGTTATATATATATAGATAATAAGTAGATGATGGAAAATATCACGAAGAAATTCTAGTGTGTTAATATCTTGCATCGTAATTCTAGTGTCTATTGTGAGTCTATTAAGTTCATTATAAACTACGTTGTAAAAGAGAGAAGGCAATATCACTATTACATTAATCAAAACGTCATTTATATTTGTAGCACAAACAGATTTTGATACTTGCTCTGGATTTTATACTTATTTATTATATTAAAACCTGGCAGTATTACTTACAAGTAGGATAAAATGAGAAATTATTTTAACTGCTACACTCATATCCTTACAATTATTAGGTACTCTAGGCTAGGACAAAATCGTCTCTTTATATATGAAAGCTACTCATTTCTTTTACGTATCCCTCCTGAAAATGCGTACGCAATTACGTGCTAAATCAGTCATACATATAAATCAGTTATACATAAAAATAATATTTTTCTTTAAATATGATTGTTATTTTTAACACGCAAAATCGATTGAAAACATTGGGTATCAAATATCCCACAAAATTTGCAAGTCAAAATGTTAATTGTTATTAGAGATACAAGACGACAATAAACAATCCCGAAATTGATATATTGATAATTTTTAATAGGTACAGTCAGTTGCAGAGAAAATTGGAATCATATCACCTACCTTAAATATTTCAGTAAAAAAATTACCTAAGTGAGTTCTATTCCAGTATTAATCAAATAAGTCCTAGTCCTTGAAATATGGAAAGATTTAAATTAAATTTAATATGTACAAAATTTATAAATGATAAGAATTGTAAGACCTCCGAAAAAAATATTGCGAAATTTGTCAAAGTAACAAACATTCTCTCAAAATTTCGCCTCAGTAGGATATGTACATATGTAGGTTGTACTCATTAGACAAAGTATGAGTCAAGAATCAAAGAATAAAAGAGGATAGAGCGTTTCAAAGAAAACGCTAAAGACTCTGAAGAGGGTCAACATTCAGAAGGTCAAAATTATTCGTTGATAAAGTTAATTACAAACATATTCTACCTACCTTCAGAGCAACAAACGACATATTCAAATGAAGGAAGTTGACAATTCGATATTTGTATTCGTGGCGTTGAATTTTAATTAGCTGCTATTTAGCCAGACGATGGTCATGGCCAACTCTAGAATATAGAAACCTTGACAGAGACAAAGCTTCTTTGAAGGTAGTACCTCAAGATCAAGATCAAGAACATTTTGGCAATGGCAATAGTTCATTGTATCTTGTCTTTCTATTTATTATTTTTCTTCTTATGTTACGTCAATGAGTACAGACAACGATCAACAAAATTTAATTATTTAAAGTGATAGGTACAATTTTGAGAATAAGTTAGTCTTCGTTAGTCTATGTTACGAGAGTAATTCTTTATTCAAAATGTATTCGAAAGAGAAAACAAAATACTGGCACTATACAATAAAAATACATGCAATATTTTCGATTATAACGATTAAGTTTTACTCTCGAAATGTCAATGTCACTTCCACTAATTTATTAACTCCACTTTACAACTTAAATGTAGGTATTAATCGCACCTGTACATGTGTCCTTTAAATGAGGCCGAAATCTCACAAAAAACCACTCGTGGAAATATTCAAATGTCCTTTTAGTAATCGTTTTCTTCGAATTAATTTAATTATAGTATTTCCCACATGTAGTGAAATATATGTTCCGGTGTCTACTTTATGGCTTATACGAGTTTTGAAGTTGGACACCCATAAAATTTTGATCCCATCTCGAAAGCCTGCTAGTTCGTGTGACCTTTAAATAAATTACCTTATTATGGTATAATTAAATTGATAGTGAAGTCGGTATCATCCATCCATTAAAAATATTTTATCAATGGACATGTACGTGAACAAAATATTTTATAACTTTTTTCACAATGGTGTTATTGTTGATATATCAAATTGAAAAAAAAATATTGTTGATTTATATCAACAATATTTTGTATGACAAAATTGAGCATTCAGTCATTATGTAACTAGGTATTATAGTTATTATTTACTTATTTATTTTTTAATACAATTAAAAATACTTAATTAACTACCTTAACAAAATAGGTTCAGCAGTTATTTTCCAATTTATAATATTAGTATGGAAAAACGGATTGTATACTTCACTCATTACTTACTAGTTTGGTTAACGATCGATTGATTTATTTTTATCACTGGCTTGGCGACTTTCCTGGTGCAGGCTTGTATAAATTATGCTGTACGTAATTCGGCATCCTCAGACATATAGTCGGCAACAAGGGTTCACTGTATTTTGTACTTGAATAACTTTAATATTATGCCAAAAATCCTTACACGATCAATCAATCATCATCAATATCAATACAAAGGTATAATAAAACTGTAACTTGACTGTGTCTGTACATAAACGATGTTTAAGAAAAACTATAAGAGGTCTTCATAGGACCAATAGAAGCCAAAAACATTTTTTGAAGAATTTTTGTCTGTATGTCTGTACGCGCATCACGCAAAAACTACTGGACTAAATTTGATGCGGTTTTCACTGTTGTATTGTTAAAGGTCTAACTTAAAATCTGGCGTAGTTCATCTAGATACGCCGCTTAGAACCTGTGATATAAATAGTAAATTACGTGCGGACGAAGTCGTGGGCACAGGCTAGTCTTTATATACATGATTAACGTCATAATTGAATTTATACAACTTGCGATTAAACGCAAAATATTGAAGGGAATTTGCCTTTGTAATCACTAAATTGAACTTGTTACTCTCTCTCTCTCAGCCTGAAGACGTCCACTGCTGGACAAAGGCCTCCCCCAAGGATTTTCGCCACGCTTGGCAGGCGGGTTGGCGATCGCAGTGTGATGGCATAGTACGCGGAAAGATGCTGCTGCCCATCCTCCGGTGTTTTTAATCCCTTAGTCGCCTCTTACGACACCCACGGGAAGAGATGGGTTGGTGCTATTCTAGGGCCACACCACAGGCCAGCCACACCACAGGCCAGAACTTGTTACACATAAATGTAAATAATAAATTTCTATAAATTACTCACATTTCTGTGGTTTATTCTCATTCAACGTATTCTAATATTTTAATTTATATACCATCCGGCTAAGTGCCTTTTTAATTTTTTAATGATTTAACAGATAAGTTTACTTAATTACCAGATAAAACAGGAAATGTATATTGATTGAGTGGAATATAAACATTTGTTTAACGAATGAGAGTATATAAATAATATTATGGAAAACCCGAGAGTCGGGGTCACTAAATGCCGGGGTCGTGTGCTCTGATGAAAGGATGAGTTATATGTTAACACTTATTTTGCTTGAAATAAACATACAAAGTATAAAGCAAGCATTTGCGCCCAACGACCGATGACTTGAATCAACTACATATTTATTTTTCGCTCTATGATTTTTTTTTTTTTTTTTTATTAAAAATCTGAGTGCGTTTGACCTCTATCTTTGATTTTTTCTATGACTGCAATATCTACTCGCCCAAAGGGTATCGAAGGGGATCGAAAGGGGATACCCATTGATCCCTTGAAATTCGCACCGTGTGCACATTCGTACCCTTATATTTTTGAGGTTTCTACTCGTCCCTTGATCTCTTTTTTTTTAATATTTTGTCAGACAAAATATTTTATATACCAAAAATGTTTTTTTTAAGAGAATTTCTTGTCTGTCTGTCTATCTGTCTGTATGTATGACCACGCTAATCTCCGAAAGTACTGAACCGACTTGAATGAAACTTTTTTTGTTGTGTAGCTATTAAGCCTAGGTAACATTTAGGCTATAATTGATTTTGAAAACTGGAACACCTGATGAACCAAAACAGAACAGTTAAACTATAAGAAATATGGAAATGGTGCCTTAACAAAAGTCGTTCAACCTGATGAGCATTTTCTGCTGACGTATAAAAATTTAAGATCTTGAACATCTGATGAATAATTCCAAGAGACCAGCTACACTATAACATATTATATGGAAATGGCGCCTTAGCAAAACTTGATTAATCTGATGAACATTTTCTGTAGACGTATAAAAATCGAAAATCCGAAACATCTGAAACAGTTTGGAACACAAAAAGGTTTTTCATCTAAGCGAAACTCACGCGGGCGAAGCCGCGGGCGACAGCTAGTAATTTTTATATTATACATTCTCACTATATTTCTCTTACAGCCTGTGGTTATGCTACAATCGCGTACTACAGGATTTATTTTTTAGATTTTACAGTCAGTCTTATACCAGAAGTTGCACATAATACTGAGTACTGTCGCCAATTTATATAACTACTAGCTGGCGCCCGCGGCTTCGCTCGCGTTAATCCTTTCTTAGCGGATGCCTACGTCATAACATCTACCTGCATGCCAAATTTCAGCCCGATCCGTCCGTTTGGGCTGTGCGTTGATAGATCACTATGTCAGGCAGTCAGTCAGAGTTATATATATAGATTAATCTCCAGAGGGGGTCCTCACTCAATGCAAACGCACACTACTTTATTTCGCTAGATTTAGTTTAGTGAAATGGCATATCACTAAAAAAATTTAGTAAGAAGACGTAAATAATAAACAAGAATATTCGACATCTTCTGTAATTTCGTGGGATTCCCTAGGAATGTCGCGAAATCCCTAGTTACGAGTACCTCATTTCCCTGCGACATGTACAATATGTCACTGTGCTTTTCATAATTTAATAAGTAGGTAATAACTTTATTTTTTCGCTACAATCACAGAATTAATATAAGTACTACCAACAATGTAAAAAGTAAAATAGGAACTGAGCAATTAATTAATATTGCGGAATTAACGTCAATTTACAAAACTACGGAACCTGATCACATACACGTTAAGGTCAATGTTAGACCGCTTTATAATATTCGAGGCATTGTTTACTTTAAAAAATCATATTTGTCAGCAGCCAATACAGTACATCCTGCTATGAGTTTAAATTTAATTTGGCCGTGTAAAAAATGCTGTGTCGCCTTTTGGTCACATTGTGTTCTAAGAATTTTGAAAAGCGAGAATTTTGGAACTTTTAAAAATAATCAGCAGTCAGTGGATTCGATCATAAGTAAAGATGAATTACGAAAACTGTATTTTAATCCTTAAAACACGGCGTTTAAAAAAAACGATTGTTTAACAATAGACGCAATACCTCATGCACTCTCTTCGTCACGGGTAGGAATAGTAAAAAATATAACCGGTCAAGAGAGAGTTGAACTCGCATGGAAAGGGTTCCGTATAATGCCAATTCTTATAGGTTTTTCTGTAATATACCAGCAATGAACTATATTTTGTATTTTTTTCAAAATTTTAGGCTTAGTTGTTTTGGAGATCAGGGGGGGGAGAGAATGGTCAATTTTTTCGTCTTCTTTTTCTTTCATGGATAAAATCAAAACTATTTATATTATACTTAATAATAACAAGAATATATTTGTGGTCACATAACGAGCCCTTTCAATTAATATATATTTTACTAGCTTTTGCCCGCGGCTTCGCCCGCGTGACTTTGGCTTGGATGAAAATTCTTTTTGTGTTCCAAACTGTTTCCTGTATTCCAATCTTCGATTTTTATACGTCTACAGAAAATGCTCATCAGATTAATCAAGTTTTGCTAAGGCGCCATTTCCGTAAATGTTATAGTGTAGCTGGTCTCTTGAAGTTATTTATCACATGTTCCAGATCTTCAATTTTTATACGTCAGCAGAAAATGCTCATCAGGTCGAACGGTTTTTGCTAAGGCGCCATCCATTTCCATATATGTTATAGTGTAGCTAGTCTCTTGGAGCTTTTCATCAGATGTTCCAGATCTTCAATTTTTATACGTCAGCAAAAAATGCTTATCAGGTTAATATAGCCTATATGTTGCCCAGGCTTAATAGCTATACAACAAAAAAAGTTTCATTCAAACCCGTCCAGTAGTTTTTGCGTGAAACGCGTACATACATACAGACAGACAGACAGACAGACAGACAGACAGACAAGAAATTCTAAAAAAAATTGTTTGCTTTCTATTGTTCTTTTTAGGTCTCCCTATATTCATTTCAGTCAAAAATACTAAATGTACAGACAAAATATTTTTACTGTTTTATTATATGTATAGATACGGAACCTTAAAACGAAATTATTGAAAACTAATCATTGAATTTAAAAAAACTACTAGGTAAATATGGTTCATCAAATCATCTAATTAATCTAAATACAGTATTGTGACATTTAGAGCTTTTATTGCTTTATATTTATTGCTTTCGCAGAACATCCATCTTTGTGTTTCGCGGAAAATTTTGTGTGTTTTGCGTTTTGTTGTTAATTAGTCGTTCCAATGAAAACTTTTATGATTTCGGCTTTAAATACAATACATTTGTTTTTTTCTTTGTTATATCTACAATTTGTTATACCTAATAGGAAGTGTTTGAATTCATGCAACAATATGTTTAATTAACTTTGATACTTATCTGTGTATTTATTAAGCAATATGAAGAATGGTCAAAACAGATTTCTGAATCACCAAAAAAGAAATCGATAAAGGGATTATTAGAATAACAAAAATATAATTTTTCTTTTTTTTTACAATATACAATACTAGCTTTTGCCCGCGGCTTCGCCCGCGTGAATTTCCCACGGGAACAGTGCTTTTTCCCGGGATAAAAAGTAGCCTATATGCTATTCCAGGTCATTATCTACCTCTGTACCAAATTTCATCGAAATCCGTCCAGTAGATTTTGCGTGATTGAGTAACAAACATCCTCACAAACTCACAAACTCACAAACTCACATCCAAACTTTCGCATTTATAATATTAGTATGGATATGGATTTTAATATTTTCAAAAAATATATATAAATATAAATCATATCAATGTGATCTCTTTAGATTGTGTAGTGAATTTAAGAATAAGATTTATAGAAATAAAAATAAATACAATTAAAAAAGTAATTATTTTTTTCATATTATTAATATAGACTAACTTTTGCTTTCGGCTTCGCCCGCATTCACACAGTAACAGTGCTTTTTCCCGGGATGAAAGGTACCCTATGTCCTTTTAAATATGTGTATGCAAATTTTCAGGAAGATTGGTTCAGTAAATACAGCGTGAAGAGGTAACAAACAAACAAATTCACTTTCGTCTTTATAATATTAGCTAGGAGTTAGGATTGCTCTTTGATGCACATACAATTTTATAAAGTAACTAGCTGTTGCCCGCGGCTTCGCCCGCGTGAGTTTTGCTTCGTACTGACCTAAACTCCAGTACTCAAAATTTCAGCCGTTATCCCGTGTCCCGCGGGAATATGTGTTGATGAACGGGAACAGATGTTCCAGATCTTCAATATTTATACGTCAGTAGAAAATGCTCATCAGGTTGAACAACTTTTGCTAAGGCGCCATTTACATATATGTAATAGTGTAGCTGGTCTCTTGGAGTTCTTCATCAGATGATCCTGATCTTCGATTTTTATACGTCAACAGAAAACGCTCGTCAGACTGATAAACTTATGCTAAGGTACCATTTCCATATTTCTTATAGTTTAGCTGTTCTGTTATGGTTCTTCATCAGGTGTTCCAGTTTTCAAAATCAATTATAGCCTATATGTTGCCCAGGCTTAATAGCTATACAACAACAAAAGTTTCATTCAAATCCGTCCAGTAGTTTTTGCGTGAAACGCGTACATACATACAGACAGACAGACAGACAGACAAGAAGTTCCAAAAAAATATTTTTGCTTTCTATTATTCTTTTTAGGTGTCCCTCAATCCATTAAAGTCAAAAATACTAAATGTTCAGACAAAAAATTTTTACTGTTTTATTATATGTATACCTAGACTCTTACTGCACATGCAACAACAGAAAAATATATAAAATCTAAAAAAATATGATTAAAGCAAGCGAGATCATGAATTTGCTTTGGTAATAAACTGTTAGTCGAAGTGACTAATAGATTATCCATCCGCTTGAATGATGGCGCCAAATGATGGCGTTTCACACATATTAGGTAATCACGAAAATACGTCATATTATCATGTTTTAATAATTTATTATGCCATTCCATTGTTGAAACTAGTTTTGATTGAAAACAATACTCGTAATTTAAAGATGGAAGTAATAACAAACCATGTTCTTATTGACATATCAATTAATTAATTAAAAAAAACAACAACTGATAATCATCTTGTAACTTGTACAGCCAACATTAAAACAACTTAGGTACACGACTTTATTGAACAAGCTTTTGCTCGCGGCTGTATTACCCCACGGGAACCGTGCTTTTTCCCGGGATGAAAGGTACTTTATTTATGTGTATGCAAAATTTCAGGAAGATTGGTTCATTCACCATGCAGGTTAACGTGACAAACAATGCTTAGGCATAATTGTTGCAAAATTAAAGTTATTGTAAAGGTTAGTGTCAAAGTTAACAGTAACGCTGATTATTGACAACTTGTGCAATTCATATTTTGCCTAACCGGTACAGCTGGATTTTCGGTTCGGTTAAACTACTGTTACTTTAACAAGTCGGTGCAATCCAACCTTACTCCAGCTAAAAAAATGTTAACCGTTTTCCTCCTAACTGGTAAAAGTGCACAGTAATTTCAGAGAAATGCTTTCACTTGCCAAATATTAATGCGCTTATTCATACATTGATTGATAGTTACAAGGGATTGATCGGATGAATTTGTTTGTACTCTTACTTTCGCGACTTAAAACGATTGGCCTCAATTTCTAATTATTGCGCACGAGTAGATATGACGAATTATCATAAAGCATATTAGCCATATATTTTTAATCATTGTTCATTATTGTTCATAATCTGAGTGAATGAACAATGAACAGATTATGTAATTTTATGATTCACGTACGCGTGCAGTAATTCTGAGCGACTAACAATTTTCTTCAAGTGAAAATATAGCGAGAATTAACTACCTATTTGATTTTCAAATAATATTAACATCGTAGTTTAGGTACGTGTGCCGGCGACCAACGACTATGATTTATCTATAGTTTGGATTGTAAAAGACTGAAATACTGACCTTGTATATTGAGAACTTGAAAATACTGATGAAATAAAAATAATTCACAGAATTATTTCATAATAGGTTGAGACTTATATTATTCACTTTTATTAACTAACTTAGGTATTTCTAATTTTTCACACATTGACTACAAACCATCTGCTATTGCTTACAGTATCTAATGATATGAGAAGCTCAGCTGATTACTTCAAATTAAATAAACAGGAAATTGTTGCGATTACAATCGATATTCTTGATATTACAACGTTAGTGACATCTTCTACGACATTGATTGGCACAGTGGTTCAGTTGAAAATTAGTTTAAACTTACTCATTTTGGAACTTTTTAAACCAAAAATTTAGGTAAAGACGTCTGCAATATAGCCTTAGGTTGCCTGGAAGAGATTGCACTTGCGATAAGGCCGCCTATTGTACATATTTTACCTATAATAAGTCTCAATTTGTATCCTTTACATGTTTTTGGTGCAATAAAGCATTTTTACTTACTTAGTTACTTACTTAGGTATAGCAAGATAGTTAGCTCAAAAAGAGAAGTATTGTCATACTTACATCAGAGCTCCACCAAACTTTTGTTGGTTGGTTTTACCTAAAGTGAATTCATGTATTTTAGTATTTTGAATTCAGATAAAAAATGATGAGTATTTACATATTTTCAAATCACAATCTTTTAATTCATTTACTATTCGAATATATTCAGTATGTGACATCTTGAGTACGTGAGTATTTCGAAGAAAATTTAGGTAAAGACGTTTTTCGAATCTGCAACTGCTTTTATCTACACACATAGCAAGATAGTTAAGGTCAAAAAGAGAGGAGAATAGGAAAATAAACATACATACAGAGGCAGAGACTAGCGATTTCCACTTGCTACGATCTTTACAAATCTCTCTTGCTTCCTCTACACTCATCACTCTCTTCATACATGCTCTCTGGTTATGGGTGCTCCTAATATCTCCCTTTTTAAGGAGGTCCGCAATCTGGTCGGAGTACGTTTTACAAGGTCGAGCCTGACCAACTCTTCCATTTACCTCTGCTTTATAAATTCGTCAACGCCTTTCGTCAATCTCTTTTAATCAATCCTCTCAACATGCCCAAACCATTAGGAAAATAAAGGTACTTATAAATTGGATTTGAATATGTGCGCGTTAATTTGAAAATGTTTCCCACTGTGTTCAAGCCGTAAAATGATTTTATGATGATCCTTGAATCGTTCAAGATCTTCAACAACTGGTTAGAAATAGATGTAACAATGCGAAGATTAATTTCATATATTTGAAAAAATCCAACGTTTTATGAGCTCTTTCAAAACACTCTCTCTCTAATTACATTTAAAAATGTTGTCAGTAATGATTGGAAAAGTTGGAAACGAATTGCATATTACCTTTACGTGAATGTAGTTTAATTTCCTTTGCTCTACCAACATGTAGGGCACTGAATATTTTTATGACTCATTACTTTGTTTTTGGCTACAAAAAAAAACACATACGTAAAATATCAGATTTTCGCTCCACAATGTGAATGAGACTTCACTACAGATATGCACGTCCACGTTCTCAATACGATCTATGTTAAGATGTTTTATGACGTAATTTTACATTAAATTTACGACACTGGCCGTAAAACCGATATCATCATTATCATAGGAAACAGGAATACATATAAATGTATTATTGGTCACAGAAGGCTAAGTGATTACTATTTTATCGGTTTCCTGAGCAACAAAGTTGATGGGTACATATTTATTTGAATGCATCTTGCTGATGGAAGTATTATGGTATATGGAAGAGGAAACTCTTACATCAATAATAATAAATTTAATTTTTATTTGTGTGTAACTGTGTACACATAATCAAATCATGCTCTAGCATAACATCCTGGAATGGTATCTAAAGTTGTATGTAACGCACCCACGTTTATTTAACTAGTTAAAGGCTGGTTTCCAGCACGCAGAGTTATCAACCACCATTTCGTTATCGAAATATTTTGAGTAACAAAATTCTACTGGTTGTTCCACTTGGTTGAGACTGACCATTAAAGATTTTTTATGTCAGGGTTTTGTTCCCGCACCGGATGACTTTAAAATGTCGACAACCATGACAAGTATTGGTAGAAGACGCGAAGTCTTCTACCAATATTTAGAAATGTTATGAAGTAGTCGTTATTTTTAATGACCCGGAGTTTCAATTTATCTTCAACCACTTCAACTTAAAAATTAAGACCCTATAAATATGAGATACACATGAATCAAAATTTTAATACATGAGAGTAGATGAAAAGTACCCACTCAATGAAATATAGGGTGCTGATCATCTAGCTCCAGATAACAAGTGAATGATTGGCGCCAGAATTGTCAATGAAACAGGGGAAGGGAAAACAGAAAATCTTTACAAAGCACGCTTGCTTTTTTGAGCCTCAAACCCACGATTATCTCGTCATAATCTTAAGATAAACATGTAACTACAAGACGGGCTAGTTTTAACACATGTTCACAGTTATACAAATTGTACGTATCCTTGTAAATGAACAATTGACTTTAGCGACAGCCATTATTGTTATTTGTAATAAACGTCTGTGTGTAAACAGCCGTAGCCTTACTGCTAATGGAGTATTAAACAAATCTGCCGTACCTACAGGACGAGACGCCACTTCAGTACTACGTTAGTGGAAGTTTACCATTATTTGATTTACATGTCTCGTCTTACGTGTAACGTTGTGAAATTTCAGCCTTACAAAGCAGGTGTGGATAAGGTTCATTTACACTTTGACGTAATTTATTATATTTACCTTTCGTGTTGCCATTGTTTAAAGAAACTGTTAGGCTTATAGCTAATTTAGAAAAAAATCTTTAGGATATTATAGAACTTTTAAATATTTTTCACACAGATAATTCAGGCGAATTGGGTTCAGCCGCGAATTAGGTGTAAATAAAGAGAAATGACGTAAGCAATGATAAATATAAATGAAATTGACGTAGTAATAATTTCGCGATAAACGTCACACTTATTGTACGGCTGAGAGGCGAGACCTGTGAAACTCTAATATTGACTTCACACGGATGTAACTAGTTGGATATTTAGTTTTAATAAAAGCAAGCATTCCATCAGGAATAGTGGGCTCTCTGATCGTATGCTTGCGTGGCTAAGCGTGGCCTTCGAGTCTCACGACTCTTGGCTCTGTCTACCCCGTAAGGGATAAATACGTGATCCTATGTTAAATGTAAAAGCATGTCTTGAAGAGAAGGAAGACGTCATGGCGTCACATCGTGGCTTCATAGAAACGGCGCGTCAAATATATCTACTACTACTACAAATGAAACTGTATATCCGTGAACGCGTCAGTAACACGTCAATGTGTGTGTTTTCATAGTCATAACTTCCCAATACACAAAAGAACGGGAAAGAAGTGCGGGGAGTGCGGGGGGTGCAGGAGTTTCCTTTCTGCATGTAGTACTTATATTAATTCTGTGGTGTCGTATAGAAAAATATATGTAAAGCCGAAGACTGGTGAAGCAATGTGCTTTGACTGAATGAAAAAAAAAGAAGTAAAACATTATGGATGGATGAAGCATGTAAAATTGAAAACCTATCCCTTGAACTATCAGAGTAATGAACTACGTGTATAATATTATGTAAGAAAATACGTTCAAAGTGGAAACTTCCTCTGAAATCAAAAACTGTTAAATAAAACATGACATTAACTATATTTAAAACAAACATTGATGGTAGTTTGGCGTTTAGCTGTCATGTCATTTTTGGGGCGTTAAGGGGCGTTCCTTATTTTTGAGTTTCTTTGACAGTCATTAAATTTAATATTTGCTTTAATTATCCAAATCTTCAATAGTCGGAAGTAAACATACTCGTTTAACAGGTGTATGTGATTATTCATAGTTTTTCAACCTAAAACCTGCTGTGGATTGATTGAGTGATTATATTTATCATCGTGTGTATGAATCAACCTTTTCAATTAATGAGTAGCCTCGTGTTTAAAATGAAAAGACACCGCAGTGATTTATTACAAGTACAGGCGCCAGCATGTCAACCTATACAAATCCATGGCAATTTTGTTGTTATTACCGCCGCGTAGAGTTCCATAAAACTAATTTGACTGTACTGCCATAATCATTGTCCGACATTTTGAACTTTTGACCAGGTTAAATGACCTCAAATTTTATTGGTCTGATACATCACCTTGAACTTAAATTTCTACTGGATGATCCTCTTTTTTGTTACAAAACACACTAGGTACAGACTTTCTATGACATCTAAATACATATGCATTATCTTAAAGGTATATAGGAGTTGCATCAAATAGAACTCTTATTTATGTATTTAAAACTTTATGCAACCAAAATAATATAATGGAACGAGTATAAAAGGCGGACTTAATGCTAACATAATTCTCTACCAGTCAACCTTCTTTTCTTCTAAAGCACGGAAGAGTGCATGACTCCGATATACGTCTTAAGTGGCGAACTGGCGATTGTGATGGTCAAAGCATTTCATGACACGCTAAGTATTTAAAAAAAAATTAACTGAATGTAGATTCTATCAAGGATTCTACAAATAACTCGTAAAATATTAAAAGCTTTTTTGTTACAAATGTATTCTTTGGGTCTTATTAAAAGTTTGTATTTTATTAATTTTCTTCTTTTACGTAAGTCATAGATATGTCTTCTCGTTTACTTGTAATTTAATTATTCCATAAGTATGTAGACTTAAAACTAAATCTTTTATTTACTGCAACTCGAATGTGACTTGAATACTTCGACGTTTGACACTATTTCATCAAATAATGAGGTTGCAAAGGAAAGTAATAGCAAGTTTAACCTAAGAAAAATATTTAGGTGAGGTCAAGCATCAAATTTGTTTACTGAGGGTCCAAATGTCAGTTTAATACTAAGCATACTAAACAGAATAACGAATGACTCATCAGAATATTGGATTAGGAGAGCAAGTACCTCTTGTATATCTATTTTTATTTGGCCAAATTGAGCTTTGTGTGTCAGGTCATCTTATACAGGCTAATATTTGTTGCTTTGAGTATGCACCTTTCATTTAACTGTGCTTTGTATATAAATTTAGATTTTTTAAAGTAGATTCATTGCAAATCAAATTAAATACCTACTTGCTTACTTAACTATATAAACTTTCTTATATTAAATGTTGTTTTTGGGGAAAACTACACTTTATAGCATTTTCACATTTTGCCTGGAAGAGATTGCACTAGCGATAAGACCGCCTATTGTACGCATAATTAAAGTGACAATGTTTCTGTCCATGTTTTGGTTTTGGTGCAAAGTATATATTTTTACTTACTTAATATTGGGTGAATATTTTTGTAAAAAATGTTTCAAGTTATCCTTAGATTTTATGAAATAAAGTCAACTCAAAAATTTCAGAACGGATTTTTATGCAGTTTTCACCAGTTTGTTTGTTTGTAAACTCTTTATTGCACATACACACAAGAAAAATACAAAACATAGTGAAACAAAAAGAGAGGCGTACAATGGCGGACTTCTCCCAAAAAGGGATGTGAACGTGATGGGTCCCGAGGAAGGTTTAATTGCCGCGGGTGAAGCCGCGGGCAAAAGCTATAATTCTTACGTTATCTTGGAACTAATATTAATCATAATATTAAGGCAATTAAGAGTGTACCTACGTTTTAATAGTATTAATCAATTGATACGTAAACTCTTAATTACCTTTATGTTATTATTAATATTAACCATTATTATTATTAAAATAATTGTATTTTAATAGATAATTAATTGAACTTAATTATCAATCTAGTTTACAATTACGTTCAAATAATCGACCATACCGTTGCAGATTAATTAATAAACCATATAAAGTAGTGTAAAATCAAGATACTGTAAATTAACGATATGTTATCATCACGTGGCGATTATATGGCAAGATCACTACGTAATATTATAAGATGATCAAAGTCAAAAGATACTTATGTAATAAAATATTGTAGAATTTCCTTACAATAATATGTATAAATTAAAAATCATTTAAGTATAAAAATAAAAGAAACATTTAGTGACACAATTACGAATTTAAATTCAAACTACATGGCCATTAGATAGTCACATAAAATTGATAAATAAAACAAATATTCATAAAATATTACATACTTTTGTCACGGCTTTTGGTACTGTACTTTTTCTTGTTGGGATGGTGTCAGTCTTTATTATCAAGTTTTGTACCTACTCGTAATAAGGTTATAATAAATTGTGATTCATGAATAATAAATTGTCTTCCATGCTGGTCTGGGAGCGAAGAAAAAACATAGAATGTGCGGATGACGGAAAGGGCTTTAAAAACTGGGGATTCCTCCACTCATAGGCGATGGTCTAGTAACCTGTTACTAAACCTGAATCTCCATTGCGTCAGAAAGCCCACTATTCAGCTAAGCGTGGCCTTTGAGTCTCACGACACTTGGCTCTGTCTACCCCGTAAGGGATAAAGACGTGATTCTATGTATGTGATTCATGAAAAGAAGATTTTTTTTACAAGCTTTGTAAAATAAATGTATATATTATGACATCTTACATCACTCGCTTCCAGAGATGGAACACATCGTAACGAAACCTGCACTTTAGTTGATTAAAGTTGAAGCTACCACAAAATTGTCAAGATAGTCCTTGTGTGTGTTTTATTTTACGTAACAGTACCAACAAAAGCATTGCTCGTAAATAAACATATGTATTTATATTTATAACATATCCTGCTGCTGGACAAAAGCTCTCTCTGGTCTTTTCTATCCACTTTCTGTCGAATGCCCTAAGTTCCTCCGACCATCTTGTCTTAGGCCTAACTCGCTTCCTATGCCCATCATATGGGACCCAGGTGGTAATTATGTGAGCTCATCTTTCGGGATGCATTAAAATTAAATTAAATAATTAAAATATATGTGGACAAATCACACATAAATAGGAAGAAGAAGTATGTATAAAGTAGATACATATATGTATAAATTACTCATATCATCATTTCAGAGATTGTCTGCCCAATAAGTATCTACAGGCCTCGCTTCCCTGTCCTGTGACTCTCTCTATTCCATGCACGACCTGCGACTTTGATTTTCATCCGCCCATCTCCTTGCTGACCATCCGACATATCATGATTGCATAATCTAAATATTGGAAGACTGGTTCAATCATATTTTGAGTGATTACGTAACCGGATAAGCATGTGCCGAGTCTAGTTTAAATCTTGGCAATTAATATGGAAATCGGTGAAGTTGAGAGAGATGGTGCGATATTGACAGGAACCGGTAGAACCTGTCTTTTGACATAATTTGTAGACCAAGAGCCATTGGACAAAGTCCTCGCAGTAATATAGTAATATATTCAGCATTTGATATTCAGAGGCCCATTTCTTATTGCGACATATTTAATTGGAATAAGTTTACTCATCTAGAAGCTACTAAGCATAACTTTGACAATCAAGGTTGATCAAATTTTTATCATGCATAATAGATTTTTTTGGTGGATTTTAAAGATTTTTGAGACACTACATAGTAGTATATTCAGAATAAGATCACAGTAGTTTAAAAAAAATCTATTCCCATAAATTCACAAAATTGTGTTAGGTATGGTAAATGCACTATAACTATTTAGGTATTGTTTGTACCAATAGAATCGTAATCTATTTTTTTTTCTTAAATTAATTATAGTAATTTGAACTCTGAATCTGTAACTTCTTCATATTCAACTGAATTCTCATTTTTTTTTTGACATTAAAGTTGTCGTCTAAGTAATATTTGCATGATTTGCATATGCAAGATATGCTTATCGTTCCTAATATTAAACAAATTGTTTAGTTTCATTAGATATATATCATAAACTCTTTAAAAAATTACTTAGTTCAATATTTTAAGATTAATCAACAAGAAAGAAAAATAGGATTTGGTAAATAAGCAAACCAACATTACTTTGTTGATTCAGGAAATCATTTTAAAATAGAATGTGTTTCGTTTTCTCATATAGTCAAAGTCAAAGTCAAAGCCTATAACTGTAGAACCAAATTCCTGCAGCGGTGTTCCCGAACCGATACGACATTGGAACCTTCAAAAAACATCTACATCTTCTTGAAAGGCTGGCAACACTCTTGTGATACCCTGTTGTTGCAGTAGTCCTCTGGCGGTGATCGCTTACCATCAGGTGACCCGCTTGCTCGTTTGCCGCCCTATGTTATAAAAAAAAAACTTTTCTCATTGTTTATGTTATCGATTCATTTCAAGTCAAGTACAGAAAAAAAGAGATCGCCAAGTAGACAATCTGGGCACAACGGATATTAGAAACCAATACTGATTAAACAAATATATTTTGGAACTATCTTCTTGTTTTTTCCATTTCAATCCTTAAAAGTGTTAATAAATTTATGGTTGATAGTTCTATTTACTTGAAATGTGAACTACGCAAAATCAGCAGGAAAAGTCGTTGCTCTAATGAGAAATTCACTGGTATTATAAAAACATGTTTATTTACTCTCATAGTGTGATGTACGTCTGTTCTCTTACGGGAATTGCAGTAAGAACGGAAATCATTCTACTAGACGTAATAATGAGCAAATATTTTCTGTTTTGATATTAATTTTACATGGTATTTGCTAAGACCAAGAAAAATAAACGTGAGTTTTGATATGTTGCGGAAGTTCCGTGTAGATAAAGTTTACTTTGAAGTAAAGATTATTTTTAAGTTCAAAACGGATAAACCATTTTGTGTTAATTTTTCACGTTTTACGAAGAAGATTGGCAAGATATTTCATTCATGGCATTCGAATTATGTTCACAGGCATAGTAAAAATGTCTAATTTTATGATTTGGTCATCAATAATGAGAGGTAGGTATTGTTCTGAAAACATATATGTATACATTATCGTAATTTTCTAGGTGTCGTCTGCCCTTATAAATTTGAAGAGTTCTCTAGAATCAGAGTTAGAGAGTATAGTTAATTCATTTATCAATGTGTATTTTGCAATGAGTACACAACTTATAATAACGTACCTATTACATAATATTAGTTTTATGTCCATTATCATAATCAGACTTAATTTATAATTATAGGTATAGGTACCTACTACACCTATTATTTCTTTTACAGAACAACAAGTGTCAAATTTTGTCAAACACTAAATCCACCACCTACCAAATGTTATGACCGTTATACAAACTGTTACAAGACAATAAATTTCCAGATTAGCTTAATTTGTAAGTTCTTTCACCGACCATTTTCGCTAAATGTGAGATGGCACGAATTAAAACTCGTTTTAATATAGTTTTTGACATTTGAATAAATTTTTGCCAGTGGTCATTTGACTTTTGAGTTGTAGAACCCATTAACCTGATTGTGTGTTTTTACGTTATTACTATTATTTGAAGAGGTAAAGGATGCCTCCATGTTAACATTTTTCATGTGGTTTAGGAGAGTGAGGTAATCCGAGTTCGATGACACTGTTATGTAACTATCGGATCAGCCTGTTTTACGTATTCGTGAATAATTCAACCAACTTTGGGTTAAGGTTAGCACAGTGAGAATTGAATCATTGAAAAAAAAAACGTTCTTTCGAATTTTTTAATGAGATTTTCATTGTTTCTTTTTACAGATTTCTGAATAACAGGGGATAAAATGGGCACATAAAATCCTAATCTATACATATAATAAAACAGGAAAAATATTTTGTCTGTACATTTAGTATTTTTGACTGAAATGGATAGGGGGACACGTAAATAATAATAGAAAGCAAATAATTTTTTTTGGAATTTCTTGTCTGTCTGTCTGTCTTTCTGTCTGTCTGTCTGTCTGTATGTATGTACGCGTTTCACACAAAATTTACTGGACGGATTTGAATGAAACTTTTTTTGTTGTATAGCTATTAAGCCTGGGCAACATATAGGCTATAATTGATTTTGAAATCTGGAACACCTGATGAAGAACCATAGAACAGCTAAACTATAAGAAATATGGAAATGGTACCTTAGCAAAAGTTTATCAATCTGACGAGCATTTTCTGTTGACGTATAAAAATCGAAGACCAGGATCATCTGATGAAGAACTCCAAGAGATCAGCTACACTATTACATATATGGAAATGGCGCCTTAGCAAAAGTTGTTCAACCTGATAAGCATTTTCTACTGACGTATAAATATTGAAGATCTGGAACACCTGTTCCCGTTCATCAACATATATTCCCGCGGGACACGGGATAATGGCTGAAATTTTGAGTACTGGAGTTTAGGTTACTATGAAGCGAAACTCACGCGGGCGAAGCCGCGGGCAACAGCTAGTCTATACATATAATAAGAGAGTAAAATTATTTTGTCTGTACATTTAGTATTTTTGACTGAAATGGATTGAGGGACACTTAAAAGGAATAATAGAAAGCAAAAAAATTTTTTTGGAATTTCTTGTCTGTCTGTCTCTCTGTATGTATGATCAAGCTAATCTCCGAAAGTACTCAACCGATTTGAATGAAACTTTTTTGTTGTATAGCTATTAAGCCTGGGCAACATTTAGGCTATAATTGATTTTGAAAACTGGAACACCTGATGAAGAACCAAAACAGAACAGTTAAACTATAAGAAATATGGACATGGTGCCTTAACAAAATCGTTCAATCTGACGAGCATTTTCTGTTGACGTGTAAAAATCGAAGATCAGGATCATCTGATGAAGAATTCCAAGAGACCAGCTGGTCTCTAACGAGTACTTAATATATTCCCACGGGACACAGGATAACCAAATGGCTGAAATTTTGAGTACTGGAGTTTAGATTACTACAGTTTGGAACACAAAAAGAATTTTTATCTAAGCGAAACTCACGCGGGCGAAGCCGCGGGCAACAGCTAGTCCTAAATAATATTATAAATACGAAAGTGAGTTTGTTTGCTTGTTGGTTTGTTTGTTACCTCTTCACGCTTTATCTACTAAACCAATCTTCCTGAAATTTCACATACACATAGCTGGAAGTACGGAGAAGGACATAGGGTGCCTTTTAACCCGAGAAAAAGCACTGTTTCCGTGGGAAATTCACGCGGGCGAAGCCGCGGGCGAAAGCTAGTAATACCTATAAAATAAAATGTGGATTGGTAGTAGTGGATTCCATGAAAGTAACTCCGTGTAACCGACCCCTTCAATCTTTGTCTGCTTGCTGCATACTTGTGTCACCACATATACTAAACGTTGACGTACTCGTTTGCCAATTAATGTACTTTACATAGCTTAGTTTTGTTTTCTATCAACGTATAGCTCCTTTTAAAACCAATGATGGCCGCAACGCAATGTTGGGCCAATGTACCTATAGAATACAGTACATAAACCATGTAAGGTGGTGTTTGCTGCATACGTTTGTGTACTTAATAACTTACCGCGTACATGCGGTAAGTTATTAAGTACACAAGTTGGGTCAAAGTTGGGCCAATGGATGTACATTGCTCAGTTTTGTCTTCTTTCAATGCATATTTCTCTTTAAAACTACGCAATGTACGGCAATTGGCAATGCAATGTTGGCCAAATATATGAGTATTACTGCCACATGTTTTATACTTTTGCAGTGAATCTACGTCATTGTAATATTGTAAGTTACATGTCAATATGATATAATTAGCTCTAACAATACGACATTTGAATACAATTTACGATTTATTAATACATAACCTATTTTTTCCTTTATTCACTCACTAGCTTTTGACCGCGGCTTCTCCGTAGTAAATTTACTATGGGAACAGTGCTCTTTACCGGAATGAAAGAAGAAGGACATAGAGTATATGTCCTTCTTCGTTCAGTAGATAAAGCGAGAGGTAACAAACAAACAAATAAACAATCTCACTTCCGCATGTATAATAATATAAGTTAGGAAGTTGGGATGGGATTGATGCCTCGATTTATATTTAAAATATTCACTTTTTCAGAAATTTTTATGAGCTACATACGGTCTCTATCAGCAGTGAGTCAATCAAACTCACCGCAATCAAAAAATATGACCATAAATGCCGCCATTTATCGCATGTCTTGCGATTTCAGAAGAGAAACAAAACCAATTGGGTAATATACCTTACTTTACGTTACCTATACCTTACTTTACGTTACCTATACCTTACTTTACGTTAACGTGGAACCACGAAATTTGGCAAGCAGCAGTGTAATTGTTCAGGAATAAATCTGAAAACTGTAAAATGTTGTTTTAACTAGAATGAAAGACAGATTTAACTTTGCCATATGTTACAAACGGTCATTACGTAACGATTCGTATTCCCATGAACTTTTGTACGGAACACTTGGTATGGGAGTTCAACTCATACATGGCTGGTTTTATTATTTTACTAGTATTTTTCCTCGGGCTCGCCCACCGACACCCCCTTAGAGGTGAATGTATCGAAATCCTTTTTTTAACGCTCACTTACGCTATATAAAACATCTCTGCAAATTTCAAGTTTCTACGGTAGTATTGTATCTGCGTAGATATATATATACAAATAAGTCAGCGTCCACTAAGTGACTGACAGACAACGCTCAGCCAAAACTACTGGGCGGGAAGCTGAAATTTAGCATGTAGGTAGTATGAAGTAGGTTCCTTAGTTAGAGAGTGTAGGGGAGCACTAAGAGAGGATTTCCCGAAATTCCCTCGGGAACAAAGCCCGGGCTTATGCTAGTTTTATATATACCTATAATATTATTTCTGATCCATCAGGTACCTACGGTTTTTTTTCTCTTCCTGTCAAAAATATACGAATATTGACCCCACTCTACTAATTAAAATTTACATATTCATTAGTAGACAGCCCAAATAAATCAGATGCTTAGTTTTATCGCTATATTTTACGTTGTAAGGGCTGGACTCCACCAAAGCGGAGACGAAAGATATGTAAAATGGTTACAAAAGATGTTTTTTTACTAACGTGTCTTCATCGAAGTAGAACTCCAACTTTCGTCGCGACCATCTTGAACTAACCGGGGATCGAACCAGGGTTGAAAGTGGCCTATTAATGAATTGAAGTATTCTTCTCTTCTTCTTTCAGCCGAAAGAAGTCCACTACTGGACAAAGGCCTCCCCCAAGGATTTCCACAACGACCGGTCCAGCGCTGCCCGCATCCATGCGCGTCCGGCGAACTTCACCAGGTTGTCGGTCCACCGAGTGGGAGGCCTACGTTTTCCAGGTCGTGGTCGGTAATTGAAGTATTATGTATTTAGAACACATATTTCCTCTTATCTCGTTTACGCTTGGAGTCCAGGCCTAATGGTCAGATGGCAATACCGACTTGTATCCTTTTATTTGCCATTGAAAATTTATGATTCACATTGAATATGTATTGGGATGGTCACGTTGTGGTTGTGTGTTCATGAGAAATATGCAAATTTTCGCCCGAGTATACAGACAGAGTGGCAGCCGCCGCAAAAAGCAGTTTCTCATCTTTCGGGTTTTTTTTTTAATTTATTTCATTGGTGGTTGTAGATTAAATATTGCTTCAGTGATTTGTCGTAATGATATCTAGGTCACATCTCTCGTATTGTCTTTATAAAAATACTGTTTAAGCACTACGTTTTCCATGTTAAGCAGTTACTATTTGAACTGACTGTTGTTATTTGTAAATGTTACTTGATTCGATCAGATTTTGATGGAACCAAAAATGAGAATAATTTGGACATTTTCACCTCAATTTATTTATCTTTTTAGAATTAAATCTTAGTTAAAGTCAATTAATGTATTGAATTCTTCAATCCATGGTTGAATTGAAATAGATTTTTTTTTTAATAAAGCTTATGTACTTGAAAATTTGAGTGCATTTGACCTCAATCTTGCCTAACAGGAAACAAAGATGAGGGTGGTACACGCAAACTCAAAATATGCCTATTCACTCTTGCCTTGAAAACCCCTAAAAAGCGACTTTTACCTAATGTATGTTACATCCTCCATGGTTATTCCTGACCATAAATTCATAATGTACGTTTTGATTTATTTTCTGGTTCGTGCTAATTTATAGCAGGCATGATTTTGCATATTAATAATGATTTTTAGTGCCGTGTTTTATTATAATTATAAATTATGCATTAACATAAAATAATTAATTAGAATATATATTATGTAAGATATATATTTCTGATGAATTGTCGGCTTTTGATAGGCAATGACAGCAGCTAGCGAGCGATAGAGGTTGTGCAGAACAACTACGCTCTGCTACCAGAGAATGTGCGCAGAGCGAATCCGGACAAACGAAGCGGCGGGAAGAATTCTGTACCGGAACTTCACCGGGAAAAAACCACCGGTAAAAATAAGTACCGGGAAAAAATCTCCACGCGGCACCACGTTTGCCCGACTAAAACCTAACTAACTTAACGCAGTCTGCTACCACCGTAGCTTATGAAGGGAGCTACAGGGCCCTATATAATAACCTAACCTATAAATTAGCTACAATGGAAAATCACTTACCAAACTAAATCTTCTTTCTCTTCGGATCCAAACTTGAGTGTCTTCGGGAAGGGGGAATTCCTAATCACCCTACCTAACCCATGAGATCTCAATTCCCCAGAACAAATAAGTAGATTTCTTCTCGAAGTTGGCTCGGCAACAGATAGATGTGAGCGAGCAGCCACGCGTCACATCTCACAGGAGAAAGTCACAATGACGGGTTACACAAACACAAAGTTCAATAGTTATTTAACAAACAGGAAATTCACAAATACAACTCAAGCTAATTAGCAATCAAAGAACGCGGGACCTCTCGCGTATTAAAAATCAAACCGATATCGCATAGGACAATGGCGACCGTCCACGACCCATTTTCGCGAGCAATGTGAGAACCCCAAAACGCCTGGCGGCGATAACAGGAAACGCCTGCGTTTAGTTTTACCCAATATATTACAAACATCCCCCCGTCCCGGTCTGAGAAGCAGACCGCTAGCTTACTCTACGGGAAGGCGGGCGAGAGAGGTCACACCTCTCCTTAAAATCGAACCGTCGACCAACACCTCAGCCACACGCGGAGTGCCATCTCCGCCAAGAATCAAACGTAATATGCGAGCTCGTCGCCAAAGCAATGAGGGCAAATTTGCCTCTTTTAACAATACTAAATCACCCTCCCTGGGAGGCTCAGTCCTGTCTGTCCACTTCACTCTTTGCTGCAGCAAATGCAAATATTCAAGCGACCAGCGACGCCAAAAGTCCTGGCTCATTTGCTGCAACATTTGAAAACGCGACAACCGATATACGCGTTCATCCTTCCACGGGTATTCGGGCAGGGCATTCAACGGCCCTCCCACCAAAAAATGACCAGGGGTGAGAGCTTCCAAGTCATTTGGATCTGGAGATAGCGGACAGAGAGGACGAGAGTTGAGGACCGCCTCAACTTTACAAAACACTGTGGCCAACTCTTCAAAAGTTAGAGCCGTTTCTCCGATAATGCGGCGGAGGTGGGTCTTTGCGGATTTCACAGCCGCTTCAAAAATCCCTCCCCAATGGGGGCAACTTGGGGGACTAAACTTCCAGGTTATTCCCCTTTGGGCAGCAATTTGACTTAAACTAGTACAATTTTTATCAATAAACACAGAAACATCCTTAAGATAATTTACAGTTCCCTTATAGTTTGTGCCATTATCAGACCTAATAAGGGAAGGTAGACCTCGACGCGAAACAAAGCGATCCAACGCGGCGACGAAGGCCTCCGTAGTCAGAGCCGATACCACCTCCAAATGGACAGCCTTGGTGGCCAAACAAACAAATACACACAAATAGCCCTTCACAATACGGGCATTACGAAAGGGAGAAGCCTTGATCGAAAAGGGACCGGCAAAATCGGTTCCAACGCCGTCAAACGGTCTCGAAGGTCGGATTCGATCAGCGGGCAAATCACCCATCTGTGGTTGCATCGTGGATGCCTTCAACCTATAACATGCAATACATCGAAACAGGACACTACGGATTGCTCTTCGGGCAGACAAAATCCAAAACTCGCGTTGCAAAATAGCCAACAAAGCATTGCACCCAGCATGGGCGTTACGAATGTGTCGATCAGACACCAAAAGCTGCACCAAGGGTCCGCCCTTGGGCAACAACAGAGGATGGCGAGTCTCATATGGAAGATCCGCCTTCCGGAGCCTGCCTCCAACCCGAAGAAGCCCATCCGAGTCGATGTACGGGTTCAAACGAGCGACCGCGCCCTTCAACTTAGCGCGTCCGTCGCGCAAAATACGAAGCTCTGACTCAAACCGTCCGGTCTGCACGACACGGACCCAATGCAACAATGCGCTCCGGCGCTCTTCTGCACCTGCAATCGGCTCCAACCGCTTTGCCTGTGGGTTTCTACAATTATGTATGAAACGCTTAATCCAACTGGTAACACCCAGAAGCTTATCCAAGCTACTATACCGAGCAAGTAGCCAATCCGGCTCCGACGTCGTCTCAGCGACTACAGCATGTACACGGAGCCCGGTCAAACTCAAAGAAGTAACATCTGTCTGACAGACAGGCCAAGATGTTTCTGATCCCATCAGCCACTCTGGACCCCACCAGAGCGGGTGTGACACCAATTCTGGTGCCGTACAACCTCGGGAAGCACAGTCCGCTGGGTTAAGCTCTCCCGGCACATGTCTCCATGTTATATCAATTCCGATATTCTGGATTTGGGAAACCCGATTTCCCACAAAAACCTCCAAGGTATGTGGGGCCGCGCGCAACCATGCAAGCGCGACCTGGCTATCCGACCAGGCGAAGATGTCTCGTATCTCGACCGTGGCCGCCAGCTCACATGCAACGTGATGCAACAATTTAGAGAGAAGGTGAGCTCCACTCAACTCAAGCTTGGGAATAGTCAGCCTAGTCCTGATGGGGGCGACCTTGCTCTTCCCTAACAAAAGCGAGACATTGACCCGGCCATCGGCGTCAACTGTCCGCATATAGACTGACGCGGCGTAGCCTCGCTCCGACGCGTCACAAAAGCCATGCAGGCTGGCTCGATATTTCCCGGGTGGCAATATTCGACGAGGCAAGGCAATCCGATTGACTTCCTTAATCGATGAAAACAACTCGAGCCAATCATCCAATGGAGGACCAAACAGCGGCTCGTCCCACGAGACGCCCAAAGTCCAAAGTCTCTGAAGAAGACACTTCGCAGAGAATATCACTGGACTGATCCAACCGCTTGGATCAAACATACGAGCTATTACGGACAACACCGTTCTCTTAGTCCAGACTTTTGGTATTTCCAAGTCCACTTGGAATGTAAAAATATCGGTTAGCGGCTGGTACTGCATGCCCAGCACCGCTATCCTGTTGGGATCATCCACATCCTCAAACAGGTGAGGGTTCTGTTGGTGATCCTCCGGGATCCCTTCTAGAACTTTAGGCTCATTAGACAACCACTTACGTAGCTCGTAGCCACCTGTCTTCAATATTTCAATCAATTCATCCCGCAGTAGGAGGGCCTCCTCAATACTTTGGGCTCCGGTGCACACGTCATCAACATACAAGTCACGTGACAGCACGGAAGCCCCACGGGGAAAGCGGATCCGTTCCCGCTCTGCCAATTCAAGCAATGATCTGATGGCGATATAGGGACTAGATTTCAAACCATACGTGTTTGTGTTGAGTTCATACACCGTCACAGGATCCTCAGGGCGCTCACGCCAGAGTATCAACTGGAATCGCCTGTCCTCAGGATGTATGACTGTCTGGCGGAACATCATCCGGATGTCCGCGCCAAAAACCACTTGATGTCTTCTAAAGTTCAGGATGATGTCAATTATGTCCCTATGCAATTTGGGACCTGAATGCAAACATAGATTCAACGAAACTCCGTTCGAAGTGGGTGCGGACCCATCAAAGACAGTCCGCAACTTGCCCGTTGAGGCCTTCACCACCGCGTGGTGGGGCAAAAAATAATGCTCAGTTGAGCTCCAATCAACTCGAGCCGGAGACATGTGACCCAAATCCTCGTACTCGCGCATAAATTCAATATATTTATCGCGAAGTACGTGGTCACGCTGCATACGTCGCTCCATGGACAGCAGTCGTTTCTCCGCAAGCGCCCTACTTTGCCCTAGGCTAGGACGAGAGGCAACAAAAGGTAACCTAGTTACAAACCGACCGGAGGGCAACCTCTCCGTGGTCGATCGAAAAAGGGCTTCGCACTCAGCGTGTTCCGGATCCATCCTGGAACTCATAGGTGGCTCCTCCACCTCCCAAAACCTTTGCATGGTCTTGGCCAAGGACGCAGATGCGACAACCGGTGGCTCCTCCGCGGTGCCATTATCAAACACAGGGCCCATCAGGGCAAAACCAAAAATCGTAGACACTGCCATCAGTGAAGACGAACCCAGAGCTTTCTGGGTACCCAACAAAATCCAACCCAATACGTCCGAGCCCAGGAGCAAGTCCACTGGGCCGGGATGAAAGACAAAGGGGTCGGCCAAATCCAGACCCGAAACCAAAGACAACACACCCGGCGGTATGTCTGTCGAGGGGTGCCAACCCGCAATGGTATCCATTACCATAGCCGAAGTCGTGATCCTCATTGTGGAGGACTTCAGCGAAGAAAAGGTGACAAGTGTCTGGCCCGTCAGACACTTCACTTGTATGCCACCAACTCCAAGAAGTGGCACAGGCGAGTCTTCCACGACTAAACCTAACTGGCGTGCCACTCGAGTGGTAACCAAACTGCTTTGAGCCCCTGAGTCCAACAGAGCTCTCAAATTAATGGCTTCCCCCACGACCCCATACGCGGACCACCGCGGTAGGGAGCAGAACCGTCCGCGGCTCTGTCCCAGCAAGGGAGCAAGCTAGTTACGGGCTCCCCACTCTCTCCAAACCAGGGGGCGCCACTGACCCGGATAATATGTCGGGCGAGTGCACATCCCCATCTGAGGGGGGCATAACCCGCGGCCCGGCCATACCTATGGTACGGCGGGTGGTACTCCAGCCGTGGGTACTCGTGCAGCGGCGGAGAAAACCGCTGCGGCTGCATGTGGTGGGTAGTGGTAACCCGCGTGGAGGGGGGTGTCCCCACTCTCCCGTCCGATCTAGGGCCCCCGCCCATGGGGGCCCTATCCGGGGCCTGGCCAGCTACATACTGGCCATGACCTTGGGGCGCGTGGTCCCGGTCCGCCAAGACCCGCGCAGGTACGCGACCCCCTCCCGAGGGGGTGCGACGAGCGAAGCCGCGTCCTCCGTCCGGTGGTGGAGGGCTTCGCGCAGGAGCGCCCCCGCCCATAGGGGACCCCTGCCTCAACATCCGGGTGCCATCCCCGTTGCGGTTCATGCAAAGCATCGCGTGGTGCCGCCCACGGCATGCACTGCATGGTATGGCACTGGGACAGTCACGTGCATAGTGACCGCCCAAACAATAAAAGCAAAGTTCATGCCGCTTTGCCATGCGGCGCCGATCTTGTACTGGCAGTCCCTGCCAGTCCCTGCATTGCAGCAGGCTGTGGCCCATCCGACCACATTGCAGGCAGTCCGCGTCCCTCGCGACTGCTGCCGTGTGTGCAACCCGCGCACCAGCTCCACGCGGTGGCGGTTGCCGTCCCTGTTGGGGCCTCCCTCGCCATGAGGGTTCCAAGGGCCTACGTTCAGGCGCTCTGGATGGCGCTGAGTCCGTCATGGTATTCTCAGCCGCCCGTGCCTCAAACTCCAAAAACTTCACCAAGTCAGTGAATGTTGGTAGGGTGGTGCTATCCCGCTCCGCATTTTCGCGCTCAAACCGCGAGCGGATGTCATTGGGCAATTTGCCCAATACAATGTGCACCAACAAAAAAGACCATTGGTCCACCGGCAGCCCCAGTGTGCGGAGCGCGTTACAGGCCACTGTAACGGGCGTGAGCAACTGCAGGCGCAACTGTGCCCTGTTGGCCACCTTGGGCAGGGCCATCAACTGTGCGGCGTGCGCATCCGCTAACAAACGTAAATTTTGGTAGCGGGAGTTCAATAACTCCCAAGCCGTATCGTACTGGTCGTCCTCCACCCGGAGGTGCTGGATGAGCGACCGCGCTTCATCCTCCAGAGTGGAGAGGAGGTAGGCCATCTTCTGGGCCTTCGACAAATCCTGTCGTGCTACGACCAGGGACTCAAACATATTTTTATATGCCACCCACTCCTCCATCCTACCCCCAAAGTGGGACAGCTGAAGGGTGGGGAGCCGACCAGTAACCGCTGGTCCTTCCTGTCTAACAGGTGTGCGAGGGGCTGGTCCGCCAGCCTGTCTCGCCCTTATTGCGGCCGCCGCCTCCACGATGTCATCGTGCAGACTCAGGATCTGGTCCAGGTCCGCCACGTGACCTGCGTAGACCTCCGGGGTAAGGTCGGCTTCGGTAAGCGCCGCCATGGCCGCTTCCGCGTTGTTCAATCGTGAGCGGAGCTGATCCGCTCTTTCCAGTATAGCGGCCTCCCTGTCCTTCCGGGACAGGAGTCCACCGGCCGTCACAAACCATCTCAATTCGTTGGCGAGTGTCGCCCTAGCATTGGAGGCCCTCGCCATCGCGTCAAGTCACAAACAAACAAACAAATAAGAAAAGATAAAAAAGGTAAATAAAGAACAAGATCAAGCAACAACACGAAAAACCGCGGTAGGTATGAGAATGGCACAAACCCGGAACGCACGGTACAAACCGCAAACAAATACAAAAAGGTTACAAATATTCTTATACAAACAAACTAAGAAAAATCTAATAATTTTTACAAACAATTAATTATTTTTTACAAACGAACAAATAGAGGGTAGATAAACTACGCTCTGCTACCAGAAAATGTGCAGAACAACTACGCTCTGCTACCAGAGAATGTGCGCAGAGCGAATCCGGACAAACGAAGCGGCGGGAAGAATTCTGTACCGGAACTTCACCGGGAAAAAACCACCGGTAAAAATAAGTACCGGGAAAAAATCTCCACGCGGCACCACGTTTGCCCGACTAAAACCTAACTAACTTAACGCAGTCTGCTACCACCGTAGCTTATGAAGGGAGCTACAGGGCCCTATATAATAACCTAACCTATAAATTAGCTACAATGGAAAATCACTTACCAAACTAAATCTTCTTTCTCTTCGGATCCAAACTTGAGTGTCTTCGGGAAGGGGGAATTCCTAATCACCCTACCTAACCCATGAGATCTCAATTCCCCAGAACAAATAAGTAGATTTCTTCTCGAAGTTGGCTCGGCAACAGATAGATGTGAGCGAGCAGCCACGCGTCACATCTCACAGGAGAAAGTCACAATGACGGGTTACACAAACACAAAGTTCAATAGTTATTTAACAAACAGGAAATTCACAAATACAACTCAAGCTAATTAGCAATCAAAGAACGCGGGACCTCTCGCGTATTAAAAATCAAACCGATATCGCATAGGACAATGGCGACCGTCCACGACCCATTTTCGCGAGCAATGTGAGAACCCCAAAACGCCTGGCGGCGATAACAGGAAACGCCTGCGTTTAGTTTTACCCAATATATTACAAACAGAGGTAGTTGGAAAAATAAGGGAGAGGCTTTTGCCTAGCTCAGCCAGCCAGCACCTATTGAATAAATAGAAAAAAAAATGTTTTTTAGACAGAGAAGGATGGCGTTGGTACAAAAAGATACTATGTTCACATGCTCAACAGTGGGCGGAAAGAGGCTGGAATAATGATGCTATTTATGTTTAGTACTGAAAATAAAATATATTTTAAACAATATCATAACAATCAATTTGAAGTCTAAATGGTCCTAGAAGACAGTATGGAATGAATGAAATTGAACAGGGTGATTTTTTTTGCCGCGCCTCCAGGGAAAGTATCCTTACGATTGGAGATCTCAAATGTTACTGAAAGCAAATATTCTATTTTTTTTTTTAATCAAAACAGCATTTTAACTTTTTTTTTTAAATAATTTTCTCAGCTTGCGTATTATCTAACTAGATATTCAACTGTATTTCTGTTAAATAAACACTTATTTGTTGTTACCGTATGTACACCGTTATAAATTAACCTACCATCATCCCACCATCCCATAAGAAGAAACGGGTATGCTATTCCGGATATCCATCACACGAGACTGATGCATTATACATACATGTCGATCGTAATTTTTTAATGACTTTTATCACTTAAATTTAGCATGTGGTTAACCTTCACTGTTCCTCTATGAGACACTGTCCGGGTGGCAGTACCTATCATACTATATTAAATTAATGCTACTCAATTGTTGTGGTATATTTACGAATAGCAGGAAATTATAATTTGGGAATTTTTAATTTAGCCGTGGAAACTGCCTGGTAACACGTATTTAAATAATTATATAAATATATCCCATGTTGCAACCGTTTCAGTTCGTAACCCTCATTAAATACCTACCTAAACAAAAGTGTAGTGTCTATATGTCTGTATACTTTCGTAACGTTTACACTATTTCATTCAACACATCTAAAAGGTTAGGTATATAACAAGATTGCTCCCCTTCTAACATTTTGTTTACATGATCTATCGATATTTTCTTCTCATTAATTTTTAACATATTGCAATAAAAATAGGTACTTACCGTATTTTGTTATTAAAAAACATAGTGAAGAATTTGTACGCCGAACGCGAAACGTTTTACGTACATTATTCTTGTTCTTCACTAATCAAAATCGAGCTACTTTTGGAACTTAAATTGACTCTGTTTATATTTTAATATATAAACGAAATTGATTAAAAATATGACTGAAATCATATTTTAATTCATTTGGTAGTGGGTTCAGTATGTGTTGGTTTAAAATTTGATACATTACTGATCTCATTCGTAACGAATTATGCAAATCCTTGTAGTTTTGCCTCAAATCTCATGATCATGATTTAGTATCACAATCAATCTTGTTTAGGAAAGGGCTGGCTTCATGACTCATGAATTGTTAAATAAAAATGACTCATTATTCTATTAAATAATAATAGAACGAGTCTAAGAGCCAGGTCAACAGTTCAAACTCAATAAATTCCACTTTTTTAATATCAAGTATAAAACTGTAAATGATGTCACATCTTGACTCACTTCTGATTTGAATAAGAGAATATAAATTAGATTTAACAATAAAATCTTCTTATCTTTAATGTCGTTTAGATACGATGTTGATCTATTTCGTTTCCATAACCGTATTGTTTAAGGTGCGGTCTCGTAAACTAGGAGATAATGGTGCAAATGGAATATATTTGGTTTACTGAATTGAATAATACAGGATGATGACACATGCTCTGCTTCGTGTGCGATCACTAAAATTTTATTTATGAAGCTTTTTATATGATGACTTGATGACTAGCATTTGCCCGCGAACTTCGTCCGCGCGTCATTTATTATTGTTAATATCTCAAATTCTAAATGACGTACCAAGATGAAATTTGGCAAGTTTTTAAGTTAGACCTTCAATAATGCTACTGTGAAAACCGCATCAGATTTCGTCGCGTAGTTTTTGCGTGATGCGCGTCAAACATACAGATAGACCGACAGAAAGGTAGACAAAAAAATTGTTTTGTTTATATTGGCCCTATAAAGACCCCGTATTTAATATCTACAATATAATAACTTACTACGTATTTGTTCTAACTTTAAATATTTGGGCTCGTTACTTCAGAATGAAGGGGAAGTGGACAAGAAGGTTAAGCGCAGAGTCAACGCTGAATGGCAGAAGTGGAGAGAAGTGACCGGCATCGGTATGTGTTCCAAAATTGCCGATGAAGTTGAAGGGAAAAATTTATAAAGCGGTTGTGAGGCCATTAATGTTGTACGGATCAGAATGTTCTAAGAGAAGAGGCTTCCCTCTGCCGAAATGCGAATATTACGTTGGATGTGCGGGGTGACAAGAAGAGATAAAATAAGAAATGTTTACGTAAGGGGAAGTTTGAAGGTTGCACCTGTAACTGATAAGGTTCGAAGTAACAGACTAACTTTGTTAACACGTGATGAGGAGAGAAGAGGAACACTTACTAAGAAGAGCTGGGTGTAGGTGGATATAAGGGGAGAGGAAGGCCTAATAAGAGATGGATGGATTGTGTCAGGGAGGATATGAAGGTACTGTGAGTGGATAAAACTATGGCTAAGGATAGAAAATTGTGGAGAGAACATTATGCGCCGACCCCAGACAATGGGTTAAGGCAAGGCCACGTAAGGCAGATGATGATGACGATCTCTTAAGTAAAGACACAGACCAGTTACAGTTTTATTATATGTATTGATCTGTGCCCTACCTGTCTAATAAATAAAGCCAACAGTTTCCAGAATTATTACGTGTGTAAAGTCCATTTATTCATAATTGTCCCATTATGTAAACAATCTTACCATGTCTTTTTATGATTTACGACAATGTAAATTAAAATAGACTTTTTAGAAAATTACTTTCGTGGTTAATTAAGGTTTTACTTTAGAATGTTTAGGTTTGAACTACTTAATATTTGATTTATTTTCGACAAAAAGTACAGTGAAGATTACACATACTAGGACAATTAAGAAAAAATGGAGTTTAGTTCTTATATTTAGTTTATTATGGAGTCAATGATATCAGTGAGAATTACCTACATATTAATAAATAAATGTAATATTTTTAATAATGCAGTAATTTATTATATTTGATTTAAATTCAATACTACACGGAAATCTGTACGTATACGCAATGGCGTATACGTACAGATTTCCGTGTAGTATTGAATTTAAATCAAATATAATAAATTACTGAATTAGTTGAGAACAAAAAATAAAAATAAAATTCGAATCGGGATCGAAGCAGGATCGAAGCATAAAAATAAAAATAGTTTTGTTTATATTGGCACTATAAAGACACCCAAGATTTAATATACATTTACAAGTTATAGAAAGGTTCGATAGATGATACTGCCTCTGTGATTGTTTTTGTAACCTTATTCTATACACCTCAATGGGAAACTAAGTGCCCTAGGCTTTACAAAATATTGGATTTATCATAAAATACTTGTTTGAATCCTTTTACGTTTATAATAGCTTTAACATTTCAAAAATAGGTAAACATTTACTATTTTTTTTACGCTAAATAAAGCTCGTGACATTGAAAAAAACCACATGCAAGCATGTTTTAATGTACCTAATAAAATGTTTCCTCACACATCGTAAATTTAATGTATTTTAAGGAGTGTCCAATAATGGATTGATGTACAAAATTACTTTATTGATTTTACATATTATTCATGTATAATTCAGTTGAACAGTTTCTAAATAGAGTGTAAAAATAGTTTGTTTTGCATATAGCGTCCTCACTTTGTATTTTGTAGAGATCAGTCGTAAATCAACACATCAACTACTAACTAATATGAATAAATATTTTGTCTATCTGTATTTCGGTACACAAAATACTAATTTACAAAATGTCAACAACTTGGTTCCGCCAACCATCCCGCGGGATCGTCAAAAGCGGGATCAAACGAGTACCACTCGGTTTTTGTCCAGTACTGTGGACCTCTACATGATTCCTCTTGAAGGTTTTAGATTTTAGATTTAGATTTCTTTATTTGATTGAATTAAAATTCGTTAAAAAAGTAAATATATGAAATTGTGTTTTAAAATTGTTAAAACTTTGTAGATATTGAGTACCTCATATAGATAATATCTACAAAGTTTAAACAATTAAAGTGTTGTAGTTTTGATGACAATTTTTTTTTTATTTACATTTTTTGTCTTAAGTACTCTCATATAGAAATTAGATAAATTCATGGCTTCCCACACTTTATTTGATATTCAACTTCATCGAATATGGGTTAAATCAAATACCTTACTCGTATAGTGGGTATAGGTGTTAGGTGACGCATGCCTAATGCGTTTTAATAGTAATTGGATATGGTGAAGATTTTCGATGTGCAGGATTGAAATGCGATAGCTCAGTTGGAAGAGCAAGGTTGTATAAAGACCTCGTCGCAGGTTCAAGTGGGGACTTGAACCTCACATGGAATTTTTTCACCATATCTAATTTCTATATAAGAGTACTTTAGTACTAATTGCATCTGAGATGCTCAAAAATCCAAAAATAATTTTTTGTCTTATTTTCCGAAGTCAGATCGAGACGTTAGTCACAAAACCAAACATTGCTTACGTTTCAGGAAACGCTAATTTGAATAGATAACAAGACATTTGCAAAAACTTGCAAACGGCACTTATTGATTGATTGAAAAAGATTAAAATACACGCGTGCATTTTTTTGCGAACTTTATTTTTTTCCATATACCTACTCTACAGATTGCGTGCTGATCATTGTACATTGCTTAATTTTGCCTTGTGTCAACGTATAGCTTAAAAGAAAACATGCAATGTACGCCTATTGGTTACAATGTTGGCCCATGTGTACGGCGGCCTTTAAATATTTTAGCGCAATCTTTTGTGGGTCATAATATTAATAGCGATAAGGCCGCTTTTTGCACATCTTTTTATTCTTAAGTTTATGTATACTTGCTATGTATATTACTAGTGTACAATAAAGTATTTTGTATTGTAAATAGTTTCCAAATGTAGGAAGCGTGAGGTTTTTTTTTAATTGTTGAACAATCATTAATTAGATGCGTCTTTATTGGGCCGTCATCGATGAGTAGATATTATCTGTTACGTTCAAGTGACAGATTTATTACTTGGCCAAGGTAATGCTTTGGCTGTTCTTCCTGGTATGAAGATGCTTTGTGTTTGTGCTTTTTATTGTCTGCCTAATTGCGTGAAACATAGTTTATGGTTTAACGTTATAGATACTAATTATACATTTAGTTGTTCAAATAAAATACATGTATAATTAAATTTTAAATCGAAGATTTTATTTTTAGTTAGGATCAAGGTGAAGAGGTTTTTTATACTGCATCAAAATTAGCTAAATGCAATCAGGCTCAAAATAACTCGTATAATCTTTGTTTGAAAAAGACTTTTCGAGAAAATAAAATGTTTTATGCTATGAGGTTATTTAGGTCCCTATTTTCTGAACAACATAATAATTCTTGATAGTAATGATGACAACGACCAGCACCAATTTGAATAGCTTTTTTATGCATTTCTTTTTATTTGTTTGTGTGAAAAGTGCTCTGTTAGGAGACTTTGAGTAGGTACGAAAAGCGCTCTTAGTGAAATATCGGAGTTAATAGAATTAGTGCTCAGAGAGGAATACCTCCCTTAAGTGTAAGAAGTCCGAGGTAATTATTTTCTTCGCGATTAATAGGAAGGGCCAAGCAAAAGGCGACCGCCACCGTATTGATGCCGTGTTCCGTTTTGTAATCGATGTGTCGCATAATTCATGACCGGACGTAGACCTACGTATGTTATAGACATGGCATTTTTTTAACACTAGCTTTTGCCCGCGGCTTTAACCGCGTGAATTTCCCACGAGATGAAAAGTACCCTATTTTCTTCTCAGTAACTAACTATTATTTGCATGCGAAATTTCAGGAAGATTGGTTCAGTAGATAGCGTGAAGAGGTGACAAACAAACTCACTTTTGCATTTATAATACCAGTTGGGATTCAGTGATCTTTCTCTCTATTTAAATCTCACTAATATTATAAATGAGAAAGTTTGGATGTAGTATTTTTGTTCTTAGTCACGCGTAATCTAGTAGACGGATTTTGATAAAATTTGGAATACGGTTAGAAAAATAAAATGAAGCACATACTAGTACTTTTTGTTATAAAATTCTGACGGAAGCAGAGCCTCAGGGCTCAGCAAATTTTTATATAAAATTTGTCCATAAATACAAAAAATATGCAGTTATTTCTATGTACAGTCAAAATCACATCATGCTACATAAATTCATTGCAAATTCGCCACTAATACTGGCTCATAGAGTCACAAGAACAACGGTAACTTGACAGTGGAAAATACTATTTCAAATATTTTTTCTGTACGTGTGTTTGTCACCTAATTTCTCCGAAACGGCTAGGCCGATTTGATTGAAATTTTGTGTGTATATCAAAGGGTTTCTGGATTGTTTGAAAACACAATTGTACCCGGTAGGTGGCGCTGCTGACGGTATGTCACCATATTGGGCAGCACACGTCGGCCAGGTCCGCTAGTCCTATTATTTATGAAACGGTCAGCTCTAAAAATATATAAATCTGCGGAAGGGAGGTAGCCTCTACAAGTGTGAAAGGTCAGGGCAGCTCAAACTACACGATAATTAAAGGTTATTTTTGGCGATAACCATCGGTAAAACAGTTACCTACGTGAGCGAAGTAAAAAGTCGATGGTTTAATTCGGACCTTGGTCTGAAGGGCTCCTTGTGCAAAAAGTCAACGATTGCGAAGATGCCTCTTACATACCGTACAATTTATTCGGCAAACTTTAAATAATCTCAATTGATTGGTAATTAAATAAAAAACTGGCGTTTTTATGTTTTGGCACGAAATATACTTGATATTTATGTGTAAATATTTATAATACTTTGCCACCTTTAAATTTAAAATATGATGAATATTGCTTACCAAAATTAAGTATCGTTACATACAAAACACTGAGGAATTACCGAAATTGAGTATGTTAAGTAAACCTGAAGTAAACAGACAATGGTTGTTATACCTAATAAGTAAATAAAGTTGTAACATTTTTTTAATGGCGTCATGGACAGGCCATGGCAATTTTAATTTATTAACTGATTGTTTAGTACATACGAGAATCAAAGACAAAGAAGAATAAATAAAGCGGTTATCACACTGGCCTATACACAGTCTGTTTTAGAGTTTTTAGTATGCCTGAAGGCCTTAAATTTTTAATTATATTAGTACGTAGTACTTATATTAATTCTGTGATATTAATTAATATAATAACAATATTCAAGCAAGCAACAAGCATTTGATTAAGTGTTTGAATTACAAGTACGCGTAGGTATTTAAGAATACACAAAAATATATATATACAGACATATCACACAGATTGACCACAAAGACACACACACTAACCCAAAACAAGTTCGAGACTTGTGTTATGAGATACTAACTCAACGATACTATATTTTTATAACACATATACAGATAAACATCCAAGACCCAGGTCAATCTGAAAAAGATCATTTTCCATCTTGACCTGACTACCGGGGACAGATTGAACAGGCATTTTAATCACTATAAGCTTTTTCTTACATTACCATTAAAATAAATTAATCAAGCTAATTATTAAAAAATAAAAAACACGACTGACAACTCACATAGCCTATGTCACTCGGAGGAATGCAAGAAATCTAAAAATACCTCTCGCATCAAAATCTGTTCAGCCGTTCAGGACTTATGGTGGAATAAAGATACTTACATACATACATACATGAACCCTGAAAACATAACATTCCTTTTTTGGTCAGTCGTGTAAAAATAATCATTATATCTGCTGGTTTGTGACTAAAGGCATCTTTTACCCACTTAAAAATATTAGCGTAAATTTATATACCTATAGTTATAACTGATTGCTATCACTCAAAGTTATGGTAAAATTTCAAGAACAGTTCTATAAAAAAATATGTGTCGTGTAGGTACAATCATTTACATAATTTAGGTAGGTATATACAATTGTAAGCAACGCATGTAAGTGCTTCTTTTTGTATCTTCTTATTTTTCTCTAGTACTGAAATCAATAAATATAAAATTCTTCCGTTACTGACTGACTGAGTGACTGATAGAGTACGACGCACAGCCAAAACTACTGTAGGAAGCTGAAATTTGGCATGTAGGTTCCTAAATAAGTGTAGAGGAGCACTAAGAGAGGATTTCATGATATTCCCACGGGAACGACTATTTTTCGAAATTGTATTTTTAACTAGCTTTTGCCCGCGGCTTCGCCCGCGTGAATTTCCCACGGGAACAGTGCTTTTTCCCGGGATAAAAAGTAGCCTATGTGCTATTCCAGGTCATTATCTACCTCTGTACCAAATTTCATCGAAATCCGTCCAGTAGATTTTGCGTGATTGAGTAACAAACATCCTCACAAACTCACAAATTCACAAACTCACAAACTCACAAACTCACATCCAAACTTTCGCATTTATAATATTAGTATGGATTGACATGCTTCCTTTTTAATTTGACCAGTATTTGTGAATCTAATTTGAAATAGAACAAATCTTATTATATTATTATACTTTGCACACCTTACCAAGGTAGAATATAATTGGACACCTAATTTTTAAGACCTTTGTACAATGTACATACATTTTAATGCAAATAAAGAGATTTTGAACGAAGTCCCGAGCCTATGTGAATAAATGAATATGAATATGCTAGTTGTAAAATAAATATTATCATGCTTGTGAAATATGAAAATTGATTTTTTTTAAATGGTCAACACTCAACTCTCTTTTTTTATCTTTATTTTTACTTTTATTTTATACTTATAGTGTCTTTTAAAAATCTATAAATTTTATTTATTTTATTTTTTCATTTATTTATTGTACTAAATTACTTTTATTTTTGTAATCCTAACTAATATTATAAATGCGAAAGTGAGTTTGTTTGTTTATTTATTTGTTACGTCTTCATGCTTTAACTACTGAACCAATCTTCCTGAAATCTCGCATACACATAGTTCGAAGTACTGAAAAGGACGTAGGGTATGTCTTCCCGAGAAAAAGCACTGTTCCCGTGGGAAATTCACGCGGGCGAAGCCGCGGGCAAAAGCTAGTGAAATTAAAAAAGTTATAAATTACGCAAGGCTATTTCTTAAAAAATCTTAAAAAATCGGGGTCCAATGATAGCAACAATCGGAGTTGGCTGTACTCGAGGGCAATGACCCCATCACCAGAAACAAGGCCTGAATGCCGGCGACTGGCTGGCTGGTCGAGCTACGTGATATGCAACTACAATAACTCACAGTCTTATGCAGTTTTTTGAGGAAATCTCCAGCAGTTTTTTAAATTCCTGATTTAATGCATTCGAAAGTGCGAGTTACAAACGCAGATTGTAAACGACAATCAAGGGAATGGGTATTCTTGTCATTGTCATAGGCGATGAGCTAGCAACCTGTAACTATATTTGAATCTCCATTCCACCAATACGCCCACTATTCAGCTAAGCGTGGCCTTTGAGTCTCACGACTCTTGGCTCTGTCTACCCCGTAAGGGATAATGACCTACTACTGTATCTGAATAAGTGCTACAACCGTAGATAGAATAAAATGTGTTTTCAACGATTCATTAGCTCCTCGAATTTTAGTCTATTTTTCGGATTGACTGGACCTTTTCCAAAGTTAATAAAAAAATAACCGAGTACCTACAAAAATAAAAGAAAGACATAGGTACTTTTCACACTCTCTAACAATTGATTATTTGAATAGGTACCTAATTATATGACATGAACAACGATTTTTTAATTTATTTATTTATATGTCATGCCCATGGAGATTGTATATAACTTTATAACACCAAAATACATGTCCCATACTACTCCCATACTCATTGTTCTGTCAACCAAAGTTGTTAAACTTTATATATAGCCTTCAATACATCCGTAACGTTGTTCCTAGATGAGTATACAAGTTTATTTTCGAGATAAGATAATAAAACGTAATAAGTCACTATTCTTCCCTGAACAGGCACAAATAAATCCACCGGCAAAGTATAAAGAACGCATTAAAACTTCTGATTTACTGCAGATATTTACAATACAATGTACAAAATTCACAATAAAATCGTGCGCATTGTACTGCGAGTGTTTTTTTTACCTCATACAATATGACAAGAAATTTTACGCGTTATTACGCATTTTATTCGCATTTATCATATTCGGTTTAAGTTGTAAATGCGATTTAAAGGAAAATTTGTGCTGACGTGTCGCTATAAAAAAAAATAACATCTCGAATAAATCTGTTCCAATCAGATATTTTATTGGTTACTACTTATACTTACAAGCCCTATTTTTTATAGTTTTCGTTACTTAACAAAGTTATGTTTTCTGTGACAACCACTAATTAAAAAGTCCTTTGAAATAAATACATTATTAGCTGAGGTATTATGTGAAGTTTTTCTTTCATTATGACCATTTTCTAATTATCAACGTTAAAGTTAATTAGAAATGCTCATTATGAGAGAAAAAATAATGACTGAAACTCATTATTCGTTGCGCAAATTATACATTGGAAAGATTATTTTAAATCGTAAATAGAAATTTATGAAATGTATTAACTTTTAATAGATTTAATAAGTACCTACTTACAAACAACTTTTAAGATTTCACAGAATGCTTATTTTTGTGAAATAAAAACCACACTTCTAAAATTTTAATGAAATACGCGGAATCCAAAGGAATTCATCAATGACGGCTGACGGTTGCGTGTAAAATGTTTTGCAAAATAAAACACATATGTTTTTGAGGTAAAAGCTAAACTACTGTCAAGGAAGCCATGTAATTTCTCGAAAAGGGACTAAAAGAACATACATAAAAAAAAAACATACATACATCGAAACATATAACCTCCTCCTTTTTTGGGAAGTCGGTTAAAAAGGAAGTGCGCGAGTGGAACAATAAAAAAAATAAAACTTTAAAAACTTTTATGCCAGTATCATTTTGAAGTAATTTATTTTTGTTTGATTTGGCATCCTACAATAAAAGGATTATTACAAGACCACGACTGCAGTATAACATAATTTGTTTAGATTTAGGAAGGTATACACAGTCGGACGTGTAGTGTTTTATCGCTTTATTTCACTGAGATGAATGCCAAGAATTGTACGCTTGTAAAGGGAAAATAATGATTTACCTAAAATTTAACCAAATAATTTTATAAATATCAGTATCATTAAATATCGAGCTGTTCTTCTTTTTAGCTTTAAAATATTTTAAATATGCAGTGATAGTACTAGGCTAATAAATAAATTAAAAAAAATGTTAACACTTAATTACATTTAGAAAAATTATTTGTGAAATTTCGTGTTTTAATTTTTTTTTTCATTTCATTTAAATTTAAGAACATTGTTCTTGTCGGTGGAGTTTTTTTCCATGTCTCCCTATCCTCAGCCATCGTTTTGACCTCCTTGTACGACACAACTTTTGCCTTCTCCTTTATTTGGTCTACATAAGCCCTTCTTGGCTTTCCTCTTCCTCTTCTAGCTTCTATTTTTCCTTCTATCAGATTTTTAATCAAATCGTCATGTCGTACAAGATGGCCGAACATCTTTCCACGTTTTGAAAATTTCGTGTTAGAGATAATAAAAACACATAAAGCATAGTTTGTCGAGGTACTGTTTTTGTAATTATTAAATAGGTATTGAAAACAATACAATAAACTGTAACAAATTTTCGTCCAAAGAACATTGAATATTACTACTTAGCACAAGACTCTAGCTTTTATACTATAATTATAATAAATAATTTTATAGGTAAATGTCCAGATTGTAACATATCGGAACAAGTTTACCAAATTATGTTGTATTTAAATGCCAAATTATCCTTCAATCAATTTTGCAAAATTATTAACTATTAATAAATCCGTTACGTTGTTGTCAAACAACGTGACTCATATCAGATAACACTCAGAAATTGATATAAGCTCATAAATCCACACACCAAAATTATGCATACCTATACTACTAGTTTTAAGAAAAAACATATTTATTACCTATGCAAAACAATCAGATTTTTCGGACTCGCCTTCAGAGCTCCTATCAATCATAGTATCACTGAAGATAAAAATCTAATTTAATTAATGATACCTCTTAGTTTTCAGTTGGAAACCCAGCAAGCTTAAACTGGATGGTGCTTCATCCTATTTAGCATAGGAAGCTAAATCCTTAGATGATTATGATACATTAAAAGTTGAAGTACATTGATTGCTGACTCTTTTTGTCTTTCTGAATGAAATAATCCCACACTATTCAAGCGATATATAGCTATTCATACTGTATCCACCCATGGAGGAAATAATTCAATCAACGAGTCAGGTGTACCCATTGGTCAGTACTTAAGACTATTTAATTATTAATTCATTTACCTACACCACTTTATACATAGAAAGGATACTTAAAATATAGTAAAAGTAAGTATAAAGGTACTAAGTACTTATTTCTACAGAAATTTCTTCCAGTAGACCCGCGAAAGAACAACGGGAAAAAAGAGACATTTTGTTTTTATTGAATGGAAATTTAAAAAACATAAAAAACGTAAATTATTTTATAATAATGCTTTAAAGAACGTTAACTCTGTATGGCTATCATAATGAAACAATTCAAACCCACTATTGAAATGATTATGACATCACGTATCGATTTTACGATTTAAAGTTTCTTGCGTTTCTTGGACCAAAATAACTCTGAGATTGTATCTGCGGAGTACCTGTTTGTACACTTTGTTGACTTGGAATGAACCAAAACATTACGCCAAGAGGAGCATTCCATACGAAAACACATAAATATATCTACCGATACGAAGATTGCGCAGATTTGAAAATTACAAAAAATTATCGGGAATAATTTTGACAAACTCTATGCATATCTTCCTGAGACCCTCGCTCGGTATCACCTGTGATCATAGAGCAACACGGTAACTGTGCGCGGAAGTCCTTGTTGCTCGAAGCCTGTGATACTTCACTCGGATATTTTTTTCTGTTGAACTGGAAAGACGAGCTGAATTCAAAATTAAGCATTTTTTAGATTCCTTTTTTGGCTCAAAGTGAAAATAATTTTTGTGGCCCATTTATGTGCGTGGATGAACTTTGGTCATGCACAAAGTGCACAAATCAAAGGACGGTATGCAACAACGTCATTGATTGGAGTTTTTGGTACTACTCGGACCGTAATTTAAATTTTAAATTGTGCATAAAAATTTTAAAGAAATTATCTCTAATTGACGGTTTATGGCAAAACCTTTTCCTTATTTTTATTAATATAGGTACTGGAATACCATGGAATTCCTTTACCTTTTGGGGGGTCCCTTATTTAGTTACATATACATCAGCCTTTTTTCATGATTTTTGTTTTCGTAGTTGCTTTTTGATAAGTAAGTACATTTTATTGTTTTTCTGTGTTGTAATTTTTTTTTATATTCAATGTCAAGCTGCTGACCATGTTGGACAATAAATGAAGTAGGTTGTGACTTCATGTGTGATTTTAATCCACATATTAAAAGATTTTATCTGCTGCTAATACACATAAACAAGGAACAAACAGTTATTGTTTAATAAAATTAAGGTACATTACATATTCCTACTTATATGGTCATTATGTGATGTTATGCAGTTATATTTTTTATTGCTCTCGCATGTATTCTTCGATATACAGTTGTCACTATAAATATCCACCTGCTACAATAAAATGGTAATAAATTCAAAGTTAACTGTTTTTTGACATTTTTCAAAAGTGAACCCATTAAAATCTGCCGCGACGTCGCATGAATTAGACTAGTAGCAATTTTTCACACCGAGCCGCATTATAATAATCGCCTTAGTTATAAATGTATGAACGAATGACATAAATTTATGGTTCTGTATTAAGTAAATTAGTGTGTTGGTGAACTGATGTTAACATAAGAGTTTACTGACCCGATGATTCAAATAATTTCAAACTCGTTAAAACTGGTTAAAAATAAATCAAATCAGTATTTTTCATTTCTTCCCTAACCGTATTATCTTTACATAAATTGCAGTTGCAAATAAAATCCTAAGGATATTTTACGATTGTTTCTTGATAGTATCACAAGTATCTTTTTTGCTTTCTTTTAGGTTCCATACCTTAAATGGAGAAAGGAACTTTATTATAAACTTTATTAATTTATTTTATTATTATTATTTATATCTTTTCTTCTCTCGGTTTTCGTATAAAACCGGTTTACTTATTATTATACTATCACTTCGTTGTATGTAAGTCATTGTTTTTGTGAATGTATGGAGGTAAATATTATCAAATACTTACTCAGGATTTCAGGTATGTGATTCTTTGTTGCTGTGAAAATAAAGTTTCATACAACGTTTTTGCCTTCAAGTCAAGGTAATGAAAACTTACTTATAGCTTGTACTATTATGTATTAGTGCTTATAGGTAAGTATTTTTCTATGTCCTATAAAAGTTTCTATGACCAATATTTTTTGATATTTTTTTTTTGATATATAATAAAGTTTATTCAATTGGGCAAGGTATACTTACTTACCTTATTAACAAATCGATATTTACTTCACTTCTTCTTCTTGGCGAGTCGAAATGGCACCTATATGGTCTAGGAAAATATACATGTGGCAACGACAATCGCCCTATCGTTGGCCTGGTTAAGTGCCTTGAATAAATCATATAGGTACATATATTGTATAGATTTGATCAGATGTGTATAGATTTTTTTACAAATCTAATATCCAATTCTTAAATATTTTGCAGCGCCATCTTATGAACATGTCTGAAACAAAGTAGTAATAACCGGTCCTGCTACCTACTTACTGTTTTGTGGCTTTAGAATTGAGACAAAAACTTATTAGGTTTTTTGTCAGATGGCAGTATAAGCCGAAATTATTTTTTTTATTTAGCCAATATATCCCACTGCTGGGCAAAAGTCTCCACTTTAACTTAATTAATTAGTTGAAGTTAATAATGATGATAACTATGTGACCAATATGGGCAAAATTTGAACTATCTATTCGTTAAAACATTTCCTTTTATAATGTTAATCATAAGATTCCAGATAGAGATAACAATATTGCTATGTAGGTACTGGCTGTAAGGGAATGGTAACCGCATTAAAAAAAAAAATCTACACATGACGATGATGATTGACGCATGGAAGTAATAAGTACTTATTACTTCCATGGATTGACGAGATATTATAAAGATTGAAAAAAGAACAGGAAAAGCAACAAAAAAGGACTTGAAATAAAATAGATTCATTTATACTTACTACGATTTATTTCACTACATAAATAATTATACGTACAAATAAATTAAAGACATTCTATATAAACTGGGTGGCAATTTTCCAACGAATTATCAAAGAAACCTTTAGCCATAGGTTCCTGTGTATTCCTCAATTTGATCCTGGTCATGTTGTTCAGTCTGACATCGCTAAAGGGGTCTAATAAGACCGCGTTATAAATAGGAGGTATAACCTTCGCTAAGGACTTAACTTCCTTGGCGTGGCCGCTCAGAAATCCAAGTTCACGGCAAATGGCTTCGAGTTCAGCTCTGGTGTGATTCTCATTCGGGTAACACTTGGTATGCCAAATGCCATGAGACCGCACTATAACTTGACCGCTTCCAGATCTGAAATTATCAAGAAGAATAATATTTCATCTTGGAGTTGCTCATGTGGTAATTTAATTCTTATGATTGTTTCTATTAAATTAAAATTTTAAAATAATAGGTAGTAATTTATTGATGTTATTAATTTCTTCTCTATAAACGTGACGCCTATAAAGGTTAGAGTTGAAAAGCGTTTTTTTTTATTTTTTTTATTAAAGAAGTGTTTGCTCTTGACCACAATCTTGTCCGAGGACAGAGGTGAGGTCTACGATGTAGCGAGCTTACCCAGAAACAGCCTATTCACTCTGGTTATTTTAAGTTGGAATTCTCAAAAAATATTTAATAGGTATTAAAGGTTTTGTAAAATCACAAAAGCTAGCCGTATAAATACGTAAAACTTTATCTATACGTACGGTGTTCCATAAGGAGCATTCAGTGCGATACACGTAGATTCATCTTCACCATTTGGACAGTCTCTAACACCGTCGCAAACCACGTCTGGAGCCACACAGTGGTTCACGTTACTTGTTTTACCGCATCTGTAGAATAAATAAGTCTTTGCAAAAAAATCATTTTTGGCTTCACTATTATATAAAGATCAAAAACATTAACTAACAATATAGACTGTAATAATAAGGATATTAAATATTTATGTTTTAGGTACTAGCTTTTTTCCCGCGGCTTCGCCGGCGTGAATTTCCCATGTGAATTGTGATTTTTCCCAGGATGAAAGGTACCCTATGTCCTTCTCCGTACTTCTAACTATGTGTATGCAAAATTTCAGGAAGATTGGTTCAGTAGATGAAGCGTAAAGAGGTAACAAACAAACAAACAAACTCACTTTTGCATTTATAATATTAGTTAGTTTATGTTTTATATGATACTAGCTTTCGCCCGCGGCTTCGCCCGCGTGAATTTCCCACGGAAACAGTGCTTTTTCCCGGGATGAAAGGTACCCTATGTCCTTCTCCGTACTTCCAGCTATGTCTATGCGAAATTTCAGGAAGATTGGTTCAGTAGATGAAGCGTGAAGAGGTAACAAACAAACAAACAAACTCACTTTCGCATTTATAAGATAAAATAAACGCATTTTATATATTTTTAAAAGAAACTCAATATCCATTATTATACACAAAGGAACGCCCTTCGTATTTGTTTCATTTCAAATACAAATAATAGACTTGATAAAGTACGGTCAAAAAATACACATTTTGATCAAAGGCAAGGTATAAACTTCACCTAAGTATTAAATTGATTACCTAAGAAACAATTGAAAATGAATTAACTGCCCTATAACAAAAGGTCATAGAGTCCATATTTGTTCATATTTAACTCTAAAATATCCAGTGACTAGTTGTCTTTCCTTTGTTTTTCGCTCCCTCGAGAAATCTATAGTAATTTTGTTTAACTTGACTTTGTTCTGAAGAGAAACGTTCGTATGCTCTACGTTGATAATGTCGATCAGTCAGTTATCGAACTATTTTATATATATATACTAGCTTTTGCCCACGGCTTCGCCCACGTGAATTTCCGACGAGAATAGTGCTATTTCCTGAGATGAAAGATGTCCTTCTAGTACCCTATACTTCTATGTGTATGACAAATTTCAGAAAGATTTGTTCAGAAGATAAGCGTGAAGAGGTAACAAACCAACAAATAAATAAATAAACAAACAAACTCACTTTCGCATTTGTAATATTAGTTAGGACTAGGATATAAATATAAATCTAGGTAGGCGTAGGCGTGAAAACACAATGGTATTAATATTATTACTCCCACGGTCCCACCACGCTAGGTGGAAATACAATTATAATAAAAGAGCCAGTAGGTGCGGTTCCTCGGGTTTGGTTACATTTTCTCTGTCTTTTCCTTGTGTAACTTCGCTCATTATATTCCCCTTCATCACATTAGAGAATAATGTATTTTTTTGGGTGTAAATAAAGTATTTTTGTTGTGGTTGTTGTTGTAGAGACATTGACTAAAAGATTCGTGTTAAATGAATGAATAAATCCATACTAATATTATAAATGCAAAAGTTTGGATGTGAGTTTGTGAGTTTGTGAGGATGTTTGTTACTCAATCACGCAAAATCTACTGGACGGATTTCGATGAAATTTGGTACAGAGGTAGATAATGACCTGGAATAGCACATAGGCTACTTTTTATCCCGGGAAAAAGCACTGTTCCCGTGGGAAATTCACGCGGGCGATGCCGCGGGCAAAAGCTAGTTTTAAATATATTTCAAAATAAGTAGTAATTAACAAAAAAAAATACTGAAAAAGATGTTTTTAGTTTTTTGGTATACTATCGTCATATTCAAATATGTAGCCAACAAAACAAAAAATAAGTATATTTGTATCGGAGCTACAATGCTACAAATAGAAGGAAAGAAACCACAGTTAAATCAAATTAAAAAAAATAAACTAATAAGCCTTTTAATTTTCATTAAATATTAAAAAGACAAAGGAAACAACTCAACGTGAGAAAAGAACAGAACAGACCAGAACGGAACGGAATGGAACGGAACGGAACGGAACGGAACGGAACGGAACGGAACGGAACGGAACGGAACGGAACGGAACGGAACGGAACGGAACGGAACAGAACTGAACAGAACTGAACAGAACTGAACAGAACTGAACAGAACTGAACAGAACTGAACAGAACTGAACAGAACTGAACAGAACTGAACAGAACTGAACAGAACTGAACAGAACTGAACAGAACTGAACAGAACTGAACAGAACTGAACAGAACTGAACAGAACTGAACAGAACTGAACAGAACTGAACAGAACTGAACAGAACTGAACAGAACTGAACAGAACTGAACAGAACTGAACAGAACAGAACAAAATAGAATCATTTATTTGAGCACTTACTGATAAGTCTTCTCCGCAAAGCACTTGCAATACATAGGATCTTCGTCACTTCTGTCTTCACAGTTGAGCACCCCGTTGCAGAGGCCAGAAGGCATTACCCTCGCCAAGTAGGTTGAACAGCTCAGATGGTCAGGCTCGTCAGTTTTGTCACCGCAGTCATCATGGCCGTTATTGAAGAGTTCTTTGGATATACAGTTACCGTTGTGACATCTCAACTGGTTTGATGAACATTCTGAAATAAAACTTTTCATAACTGTACATGTAAGTGCTCAAATTTGTGGAGCAGTCAGTATTTTAACGGATATCTGTTTCCAAGAGTTGAGAATTGATTACATGACCTCTGTTTTGTCTTATTTTTATTTCGTCTGTCAATCACAAGAGATGTTGTGTCAAGTAGACCATAAAGTGACCGACGTAAGTAAACAGAGTCTACTCAACTCTAGTTGAAGAAAATACCTGAAGCTGCTTCTACTTTTCCAAATTATAGTTGACTAATACTCTACCAATTAAGTTTTAATGTCAGAGTTAGTACATATAAATAACGGTAGTATGACTTTTCTTGCACCTGTTTTATGTCAGTTTTACTCACCGCATCCGCTTCGATGTGGATCTTTTAGGCATATTTCCTTCTTTTTCTCACAAGCCAGCACAGACTCGTCATTCCCATCTTCGCAGTCACTCACGCCGTTGCAGACTTGCAACAAATTGATGCACCGACCTCGACCACATCGCACACCGTCACACGAGGATGTGTCTTCCTTTTTAGTTTCTAATACTTTCTTATCTATAAAATAAATTGTCATGGTGAGATTTAAAACTGCATACCTAAATATTTTGAACATAGATTTAGAAAGTTTACGCGCATGAAAACCTATGATTACTCTATGCATTTCAACTTATGCTTCCTCATTCTTATATTTGGTTAGTGAAATTTAATGTAACCAGAAGACCCTGACAAATTTAGAAAACGTATAAAAAGATGGGTAGTTCATTATGTATTGTCTATGATATTTGCTTCAATTATACTTATTCTAATAATACAAATCCACTTGGTCTGACCCTTACCAGCTGATCGTATACTACTCCTAAGATGTACTATCTCAGTGGCTATTATTTGATCTCCCACTCCGCATTCTCCTCTACTATCGACAAAGGAAGCAGCAGGGTACCAGCCATCTTCGTTGTGACAGCTTATGATGCCAGCCCAGAGACGGTGCGAAGATACTCCTGGCTAGAAAAATAGCAAAACCCTCAATGGTTAGCACTGTTATTTATTCCGATCACAAAACCCACTTCCAACTATTAATAGGAAATTAATGAATTTGATTCTACTTTGTCCAAGTTAATATTTGTAATATTTTTTGTAATAGAAATACCTACTAAGCCAAAATGTCCAAATCTATATCACATTTTGCAGATAATGAATAAAGCTTTTCCTAATTTTGTAAGCGACGGGGCGCCTCAGGCGAATTGTTTCTTTAATAAGAATTTGGGTTCCAGATATTTATGAATTTAGTCAACTTAAAGTATATTCAATATTGTTTTTAAAATCAATAAACACATACTTGACATAGATTGTTTTTCATAACGCGTTCAAAGCATACGTTATGAATGGAACAATTTTCTCTCATTTCTCTTAAAAACATGCTGACTGTAGAATTTTTCTCATCTTGACCAACTGCTACACATATAGAGTTCTTATCAGGTACACTTCTGAAATATTAATTGTTGACCATAATAATGAAAAAGTTAACATATGTGAAAGACTTATAATGATTTGATTTACTTACGATGATGTAACAGCCATAGGTTTTACCATAGATGTAATTACTGCCGGTTCCTTAAGATGTAAAAGAATAGCCTTGCTGATAAATAATTCAGTTTTAGATTCTACTTTGAGTACTTGTTCATAAGGTCCGCGTGTAGTATTAACAGTTCTATGAGATCCAAGGACAACCACCGTATGCTGTTCTAACCTTGAAATAGAATTGATTGAAAAACACTTAAAATAGATAATACAAAAAAAGGAATTAATATGAAGCATTTTGTAACTTACAATAGATCCCAAAGGCACGACTGTCCAACTAATACCAATGTTGTGTCTAAAAGAACTCCTGAACATTTGTATTCTCCTTCAACGTAAATTTTTGCTACCCATGGCCACGGCCTATCAGTGATAGAATTAGATTCACGTCTAAAGAGTTCTTCAAATATGTCATTGTCGAATAATGGTCGATCACAGTTTACATAAAGAGACATGCATGTTTTGGTTACATTAGGTACACATTCTTCCTTAATTATCTGAGGATCTTTGATCACTATATGTCGTGCATGGTCATGGTCGCCTATTTCACTTCTATACGCAAAATGTACAGGCGCATTATGTACGTCTCTTCTTGTTTTTGAATTAGATTCGAGTAGTTTATCATTTCGTATATTTATATTTTTCACCATATATCTATTTGCTGAGCTGAAATAAGTAGGTAGGTAATGTAAGGAATTAATTCACTGAAAATAACATTAAATAAAGGTAGCACAAAAAATAATAATTAATTACCTAAATCCTAAATATCTGCAAATGTGTGTAGCAGCCTCCTCTTGTTGTTTTGTGGTTAATGTGTCTTCACACACCACGTGCCAATCATTTTTATATTTTTTCGTTAAAAATCCTTCTACATTTATTTTTGGCTTTCCATCAAATTCATAAGCCAATTCTTTTCCATTTGAAAGCGCAACTGAAGTTTAATAAGAAAATAAATTAATAAAAAAAGTACATAAGCATTATGATTTAACATTCTATTGCACCCGAGCGCGAGCTCTTAGTGAATTGCTTTTGACTAAAATGGATAGAGGGACACTTAAAAAGAATAATAGAAAGCAAAAAATTTTTTTTGGAATTTCTTGTCTATCTGTCTGTCTGTCTGTATGTATGTACGCGTTTCACGCAAAAACTACTGGACGGATTTGAATGAAACTTTTTTTGTTGTATAGCTATAAAGTCTGGGCAACATATAGGCTATAATTGATTTTGAAAACTGGAACACCTGATGAAGAACCATAACAGAACAGCTAAACTATAAGAAATACGGAAATGGTGCCTTAGGAAAAGTCGTTCAACCTGATGAGCATTTTCTGCTGACGTATAAAAATTGAAGATATGGAACATCTGATGAAAAGCTCCAAGAGACCAGCTACCCTATAACATATTATATGGAAATGGCGCCTTAGCAAAACTTGATTAATCTGATGAACATTTTCTGTAGACGTATAAAAATCGAAAATCCGAAATATCTAAAACAGTTTGGAACAAAAAAAGATTTTTCATCTTAGCAAAACTCACGCGGGCGAAGTCGCGGGTGACAGCTCGTTTATTAATACGGGCCTTATTGTATTCATGTTGCACTTATAATTTAATTATATCACTTACAGCAATCTAACTCATCTTCTTTTTGAGGGCATTGTGGTTCACCATCACACACATATTTAGTAGGTATGCATATCTGACTTTTCATACAGAGAAATTTATCTTCAGGGCAACTGTCTGCAATATAGAGTATTGGTTTAAAAACACAAGTTAGGAGTAATCAAACTGTTACCAATTTATAGGATACTCACAACAATCAACTTCGTCTTGCCCATCTGCGCAGTCAAACACCCCATCACATAATAATCTCTTATCAAATGTAGATAAATAATCTATACATGTACAGTCAAGTTCATCAGTGCCGTCTTCACAATCAGCCTTATGGTCACAGCGATACTTGTGTGGAATAATTTGTGATATCCTAAAGGAAATTATATAATTTTTAGTACAAAATAAATATATTAGTTAAAATAAAGTAAGAAAAATTACCACTTACTGTCTGCACTCGAATTCAGTAGGAATGAGATGTTTTTTTCTTATTTTTGCTGGTTGTAGCTCAGATAAAACAATATCTTCTATTTTATGGATTATTTCACTTTTGTCATTAAAATCAGGAAGTTTCTTAGAATTGTCAGACTGAGATGAATTTATTTCTTTATTTGTATTATTAAAGTCGTTTATTTCCAAATTGTTATCAACTTCATTTATAGGACGAGAAGATGGTAGAAGTTCTACTACTAATGATTTTGATTCTACTTCATCCAAGTTATTATTTGTGGTGTTGTTTTCAATCTTTTCAGTTGTATTTATGTCAAAAGAATTATCTAAAGGTATTGTTATTGTTGTAGTTGTATCAGTGGACAATTCTATTCTATTAGTAGATGTTTCGTCAGAAATAATTGTAGAAAAATCAGTCATTTGCGTGCTTGTAGATCCTTCTTCAAAATCAACGTCCTTTAAATCTCCTCTCTCTGGATTGATGCTCTGGCTTTCTAAAACAGATGACATAGACTCTAATGCTTCTCGTGACGATGTTATGGCGAACATTGTATCTTCATTAAGGTTGAGATCTTTTTTTGATTCTCTACTTATAATTGATCTATCTGTTATCTGTTCACTAGAACTATCATTTTCTGTACTTTTACTATCAGATTCTGTACTTTTACTTTCTAATTCCGAACTTTTACTTATCGAGATTTCTACCGTTGATGCATGTTTTAAGTCATCTTCTAATTCCTTTGTGGTGCGTTCAAAATCCTTGACGATTTTCGTGTTGTCTAATTTTGAATGGGTCTCTAAACTCGACGTTCGTAAATGTTTAGCTTCATGATACTCTTTGGTGTCATTATTTGCTCTGCTCATAAATATATTATTAAATGATCTCAAATCGTTACATTTTCGTTCATCTTCTCCATCGAGACAGTCAACAATCTTATCACAGACTCTTTTATCGGGAAGACATTTGAAAAGACCAGATTTGCATTTAAAACCAGGGCACATTTGTTTTGGTTGTATCTTTGGTAATGAACTGGAAGCTGAAGAAATATTTTAATTATGATTCAGTAAGTCAATGCACTGGATTCATAAGCCACTTAAAATTATACTTACAAATGTGATGTTTTATCCATTTAATGAATATACTGACACGAGTATAAACGCCAGGTTCTCCTTTTCTGGCACATCCATCTCCATGACTAACGATCCCCGCTACATACCATTGTTGGGAATTCAAAGGATTTCTGCATAAAAGGGGGCCTCCACTGTCACCCTAAATGAAAATACTATTTAATTAATTACCTTATAATTAATTTATACACGTAATATTGACATTGATATGTGATGTATTACCTGACAAGCATCTTTACCGCCTTCAAATGGTCCTGCACATATTTCTTTGCCCTCTCTGTCTTCCTGATGTTTGCAGTCAGACCAAATTGGTAGTTCTACTTCTCTCATATGATCAGCTAAAACATCATCAATAGTATTATATATGTTTTTACAGAAATTAAAAAAAGAATTGTAGGGTGATTACTTACGGTCAGGCCCGTGTTCTACTGTAGCTCCCCATCCTACTGCTGTGCACATGGTACCAACTGATGGACCCCACAACCAATCAGATCCGGCAGTGTCAGGACCAGGCAAACATATAGGTCGAACCCATCGACTGAATTGTATTTCTTCCTTAACCTTTAGCAATGAAAGGTCATTCTTCATATCCGCTTGGTTATATTTATGGTTGACTATGATGTGTGAGATTGGATGATTTTGTTCTTGTGGTGAAAATGAGAAGCGCCGTAGCATTCCCACTTGTACTTCGTAGTAATGGTTCCAAAATCTAAACATAATTGTAGATAATTTTTTTACACGTCCAAAAAATTATGTTTGTTTGAAATTATACCATTGCATGTATAAATTATAAACATATACATTCTTAAAACGTTATGAATTATGATAACTAAAAATTTAATTCATTCATAGAGAGACCATGAAAAATACTTTTATCGAAGACCTTTCTTACGAACTTAGTATCCTAGGAGACTAGATGGATAATGTTTATATTAGATTTCCTTCGGCATTAATTTTCCGGATTTGGTTCCTGTTCAAGACAGCAGATAAATGTGGGCTTAGCGGCGGTTTCCTCAGTAAGCAGCCCATTGAAATGGATGGCTGCTGGCGACGGCGATTAATTAGCAGGCGCGACACTCCTTCTATGTAGTTTGTGATTATACTTAATCTAAGTATAGCGAACTAAGGTAGCGTAATGTAAATTTCGTTATTGAGGCCGAATAAGACTTTTGTCGTGGCCACATATTAAACATTTATATAACTTATTATACATTTTTGACTTAACAAGAAAAAGAAGGTTAATTTAGTCTCTATTCTCCTAATGACAAAATGAGTCAAAGTGGTTATCAATGGCTAAATAAAATATATAAAATAAATATATAAAAAAATATAGTAAATATTTTATGTGTAACCATTCAGGGTCTGGGTATAATATGTTTATTAGTGTTCATTATGATATTGATATATGGAAATATTGGTGACTATGCCGTAATGCCATAAAATAGCTTTCTCTTTCAAGTGAAATTCGAAAAATCTGATTTAAATACTTACTCATGAACGCAATGAGCTGCTGACATGATCCAATTCTGGTTGATGATCACTCCACCACAGTGGAACATCCCATTTCTGTACATGGCCGCCATCCAAGGCCACGCCGCAGGCTGACTGGGCCTCCCACCCACCACTCTACTCTCTGCCCTTTTCCCTCTCATATTTTCCAAGTTATTTTCTTCACTCATCAAATCCCTTTTACCTCCACTCTCCTGGTTATATTTAGTTTGGCCCGAAGCAATCTTTTCAATAGCACTCTTATTTGTGTATTGCCGCCGACCTCCGTAAAATATTTCGTAAGGGTTGCGGTTCAGAAGAAATCGTTTATTTCGCCCAAAAAGGCTATTTTCGATAGCGGTATTCTGTAAATTATTTATTTGAAATTAGGTTGAACTATCAGGCTGGTAGCTTAAATATACGTTGTAGTAAATTTAGGCCTTTGTCCAGCAGTGGACGTCTTTCGGCTGAGAGTAAATTTAGAATATAACGCCTATAAAATTTTGAGTCACAGCTAAAGAGAATATAGTTATTGGATAGAATTTTAAGTTTATCTTGAAAAAAAAGTACGTTACCTCCTATTGTACGTTTACTTTGTATTGTTGTCTAAATTTTGTATCTAATGTGGCACTTATATTTTGAAATGTATTATGAGGTAAAAGCAACGAGGAACAATCATAAAAGAAAGTTTTCAGCGCGAAAGCCAGTGCCCTATGAGTGGATGGAGGCATTAAAATGGCTGATGTGCCTACAGACCTCTCTTAGCAATTGCGACGTGGACTGCATCCTGGTGCCACAGAGTATATCAGGGCAGGTGACGTAGATTGCTGATGAGTTGAAGCAGGCGTCACTTGTGTGGATGAATCCTCCAGGACCAGTGTTCAAATACGTCACCTTCAACATCGGGTCTATTGACACCACTTGGATAAAGGGAGGCCTAGAAATAAAAGTTTATGTTTATGAACAGAACAAACAGCAATTCTACGACAAAATCGTCTGCAAGCGGCAATAATTTTAAAAGAGCCGTTACGATAAGAATCTTTGTATTAACAATAATAATAATGGGTAAATCCCGTGTAATAAGTTTCTTTTTACCTTATTATAAGTCCCGTCTCCCGACGACAAGCATCATGGGCCCACATGTATGGATTTTTACACACTGGATACCAATCTCCTCTGAAGTTTCGGTGCAAAAAGCCTTCCGTATTAGAAATTGCAAACAGCTGAAATCAAATTTTCCTTCTTATTAGAAATCAATTGGTATAGAATCTTAATCTACTTGTGTGGTTCATTGTGCTTCTATATCATTTTGCTAACTACCTATTGTATAAGAGCTTCTGTTGTCCCAAGATACTGATAAAATTCCGGAATAAATTAAAGTCATGACCTTATACTATAATTAGATCAAATTCAATGTTCTATTATAAAATGGCTTTTGTTTTCGAATGAATATTGTGCAAGATTCGTTTACGAACAAAAGTGTTTTTCTTCAATGTAGAAAACGGTACTCCATTAATGAAGTTCTTTTTGTTTTTAGGAGCTTTTCCTCACTTAAACAGCTTTATGGCTTTGGTGAAAAGTTTCGATTCAGTGACACTTGTCTTAAAATTCACGACGCGAGATACCTTTTTAAACTTTTCTTTCAGCTTTTCTTATTCAAATTAATTCCTACGATAAGAAAGCCACAAACAAATCGGATTATTGCGAAAACAATGTCCCAGTTTGTAATTTAAAAGTTTATTTTGTTAGAAATGATAAAATTAAGTATAAAGTTGTAAGCCATTTCTTGGTAAAAAAAAGTAATGAACAAATAAATGAATAGAATTCAGAAGAATGTAACTTCTATGGTGATCTTGTGAAAACTTACCGGTTTTCTATGCAAACTTGGAGATAAACTATTGCATTCAAATTCGTCTTTTTGGTTTGGGCAGTCTACAATATTGTTACATCTTTGTTCTTTTGTGAAACATGTGCTGCGAGAATTCACGTCCAGACCTTCACAACTAAAAGTGTTCTCGCTACAACCTGTAAAAAACATACCTTTAAAATATTTTGAAATAGGTACCTACCTATAATAATTCGTTAAATTAACTTTTAATTTTGGTTCAAATAACTAATTCTATTCCTTATCTCTGAAATAGTGTATAATAGAAAACAGAGGACTTTGGACCTCTCAAGTTGTAGTGTTAGTAGTTTTATTGGTTTTTGATTCAGAAGTAGATTCCTACTTAGAAAACTAATATTACCATTGCATCCCATTTCGTCTTCCCCGAACGGGCAGTCAAAATATCCATCGCAGAGTCTAGATTTGTCCACCCTGGATTTGCAGGAGCACCTGGCTTCGTCGCTAACGTCAGAGCAGTCCACGTTCCCATCGCACCACTGCGACTCGGTGATACAGTCGTCTCCATCGTCACATGATACTGAACCCAAAGGACACTGGGCTTCACGTGTTGTGGTGTTGGAAGGATTTGACGTCACTTTGTCTGCACTGTCAAGACAGAATATTTATGTAGGTACGAGTATCTAATGGGAGTCAGATATCGAAAGGACTTGGATGATTGTTTTTTACGCATTCATGGGATCTATAATCTAATCATGTTAATTACATGTTTCTTAGCTCTGGGTTCCTGACACTGACCATTTATTGCATCCAGCTATCGTAATATGTTTTATGTTTGAAATATCGAAACAGAAATAAAGTACCTAAAGGCTTTATTTCTGTTTCGATATTTCAACAGTACTTTACCGGAAAGAAAAATAAACAAATATTTGCTTGGAAATAAATTCGTTTCTTTTGGAATTAGATGCAGAAGCACCAAACAACAACTTTTAAACAACTTTTTATATGAAAGTCTCAACATCATCATTTTTCCATGACCCACAGCTGGGCATGAAAGTCTAGTTATTATTTTTATTATTGCAACTTACTTTGGAGTCAAATAACGCATGAGGATGTCAACATCTTGCGGGTGCACTTTATGCGCCTGCGCCTCTACCTCACGCAATTGAGGGTAAGGATTTATAGTAGGCGATGGGTACCTGTCACATATTCACATTATGAGAAAACGACCAGCACAATCGCTTAGGGAAGAAGGGTAAAGATCCATGTAAGATTGATTTGAAATGTTAAAAAAATTTGTTCCAATTGCAAAATGTGACAAAGATTTTTGCAACTTTAAATCCTATTAATGCGAAAGTTTGGATGTGAGTTTGTGAATTTGTGAGTTTGTGAGGATGTTTGTTACTCAATCACGCAAAATCTACTTGACGGATTTCAATGAAATTTGGTAAACGGGTAGACAAATACCGGAAATAGCACATAGGGTACTTTTTATCCCAATATTCCTACGGGAGCGAAGCCCCGGGGCGCGGCTAGTAAGTATAAAAAAAGAAAATTGAAAGCTTGTGTGTATATTAAGACCAAAATAAAGATTTGTTAAAATTTTGAAACCTTTATGAGGGGTAACTTATGAATTATTTATCAGAGCTGTCCTTCCCTTAATAAATTGGTCAAACGTGAGTTGATATGAAATGCAAATTAATATTATATGTATACCTGTTGTAAGCCAATGGATGTTGTGCATATTGAGAGTTGTATTCTTCCAACGGAACATTATACAGACCTGTAAAGAAATTATTAAAATTATATATTTTAAAGTCTCACATCACCGCATTTTTTATCTAATTATTACATTCAAAAGCTACCAATTTTCTTGTGGCTTTCACTAATGGATCGGGCAAATTCTGATACATGAATATTTAAACATATAATTCAGATATGTATAATTCAAAGTCGCATGTAGAAATAAGTTGCCTTGTTAATCAAATGCAATTCGAATTTAAAACTATTCGTACATATCACAAAAATACCTTTATAATGTGCCTGATTATCTTTTAATAATCTTGCTAGTAGACATGTTTCAGATAGTGGTGGCGTCTGAGGGGGGTGAGGCGGGGCGTAACTATTGACTGTATAACTTGGGCTCGGATATAAATTAGCATATGGATCTCTGGCTATAGTTTCTGCTACGCTATTAGCACCGTATTTTCGCAATGGAGCCTTCACTGGATGTATATGTCGATTTGATTTCTCTGTAGAAACAATATTGTCAAAAGAATAAACTGGTCCCCTGTTCAAAACTTTGTTATGTTTTGATCTTGGATGAAATTCATCTGGATGGAACATATTTTCATTTTTAGTATGTCTAAGATTTCTTAATTTAAAAACAAGGTTTTTGCATATTTCACTTTTGTTCTCTTCGTTACACTCGACTTTGTGGTTTGCTATTATTTCTCGAGCTTTTAATATTTCTCTATCCTTGTATTTTGAGAAAATGTCGTCCACTTTTTCTGTGCCATTTGATGGTACTAGTGCCATTCTTTTACTCCTCTTTTTGTTTGAAATAGAGCTTTCATTTCTCAGTTGGTAGAAAATATCATTGTTGCTTTGAATATTTTCCGAAGTCTGACTGATCCATTTCAAAGATACTATTTCAGTTGTAGATATGTAACCTGGAAATAATATCATGTTTTTTTTTAAATACTGAAATCAAAAGTGTATTTCTTTATCACAACGCAGAATATATTTTTATAGGTAGAACATCTCTCTCTCTCTCAGCCGAAAGACGTCCACTGCTGGACAAAGGCCTCCCCCAAGGATTTCCACAGCGACCGGTCCTGCGCTGCCCGCATCCATGCGCGTCCCGCGACCTTCACCAGGTCATCGGTCCACCGAGTGGGACGCCTGCCAACACTACGTTTTCCGGTTCGTGGTCGCCACTCGAGAACTTTTCTGCCCCAACGGCTATCTGTTCTACGAGCTATGTGCCCCGCCCACTGCCACTTAAGATTGGCGATTCTGCGGGCTATGTCGGTTACTTTAGTTCTCCTACGGATCTCCTCATTTCTGATTCGATCACGCAGGGAAACTCCGAGCATAGCGCGCTCCATCGCCCTTTGGGTGACCTTGAGCCTCCTTATGAGGCCCATAGTAAGCGACCACGTCTCTGTTCCGTATGTCATTACTGGCAACACACACTGGTCAAAGACCTTAGTCTTGAGACACTGCGGTATTTTGGACGAGAAGATATCGCGAAGCTTCCCGAACGCTGCCCAGCCGAGTTGGATTCGACGATTGACCTCTTTCTCGAAGTTGGACTTACCTAACTGAACTGTTTGTCCCAGGTATACATAATTGTCAACAACTTCGAGTGTAGAGTCTCCAACCTTTAGAGGAGTGGGTGCGACACGGCTGTTAGACATGATTTTCGTCTTGTCCATGTTCATTTTTAGACCCACTTGTTGAGAGGCTCTACAGAGGCCATCGAGCATTGTGCCTAGGTCTTCCAAGGTCTCAGCCATGACTACGATATCGTCAGCGAATCGAAGGTGAGTGATGTACTCGCCGTTGATATTGATACCGAGTCCGCCCCAGTCCAGGAGCTTGAAAACATCTTCCAGGGCGGCGGTGAACAGTTTCGGAGATATAACGTCTCCCTGTCTCACCCCTCGCTGCAACTGGATAGGTTTCGAGCCCTGATCCTGGAGACGAACCGACATGGTGGCGTTTTCGTACAAACACTTCAGCGCTTCGATATATCGATAGTCAATTTGGCACCGTTGGAGAGACTGTAGCACAGCCCAGGTCTCGATCGAATCGAAGGCTTTCTCGTAGTCCACAAACGCCAAGCATAAGGGCTGATTATACTCCTCAGTCTTCTGTATAATCTGCCGCAGCGTATGTAAGTGGTCTACGGTACTAAAGCCTTTTCGGAAACCGGCTTGTTCGGGAGGCTGGAAGTCGTCAAACCTGCGAGCGAGACGATTCGTAATGACTCTCGAAAACAGTTTGTAGACATGGCTCAGAAGTGAGATAGGCCTATAATTCTTCAATAAGGTTTTGTCACCTTTTTTGAAGAAGAGTACCACCACACTTCTGTGCCATGCCGTAGGCGTTTGTCCCTCAAGTATGACGGAATCAAATAGCTTCTGAAGAGCTTTTAATACCGGCGTTCCACCTGCTTTCAGAAGCTCAGCCGTGATTCCATCGTCACCCGGTGCCTTATTGTTTTTTAACTGTTTGAGAGCCATTCTAATCTCGTATAGGCTGACGTCCGGGATATCTTCGGTGTAGTGTCGGGTCAATCTGGCTCTTGGATCTTTGGCCAGATTACTGACAGGTGCGCGTACGCTGGTGTATAATTGTCCGTAGAACTTCTCAACCTCTTCCAACAGCTCTGGCTTCGACGAAATGATTCTGCCATCCTCAGTCTTCAGCTTGGTCAGTTGGCTTTGACCAACAGACAGATCCCTTGCAAAAACTTTTGAGCCCTTATTACGCTTAATCGCCTCTTCAATACGGCCAGTATTGAATTGGCGTAAATCGCGAGTTAGGGACTTAGAGATCTGTCTATTTAGACGTCGATACTGAGCAGCATCATCAGAGGATGGCAGAACCAAGTTTCGTCTTTCTTCCATGAGTTTGTTGGTGAGGTCCGAGATCTTTTTGGTTCCTTTTGAGCAGCGGGTTTTGAAGGTCTTAGACCCAGCTGTTTGGACAATTTGCACGAACCTGTCATTATAATCGTCCAGATTTTCGCAGTCTCCCAGGCATTCGAAGCGATTCTGCAACTCGAGCTGAAAGCTCTCGGGGTTTTGGAGCTGGATAGGCGCTGGTCGGAGCGTAGACTTCATTAATCGACACCTTTCGAGTTTCGTTCTCAGATTCAATATGCCTCTTACCATTCGGTGATCGCTTCCTGTTTTTAGGGCATTGATCACAGAGACATCATTGAATATATGCCTCTTTGTCGATAAGATGAAGTCTATCTCATTCTTTATGACGCCATTAGGATGCAACCACGTCCACTTTCGCTGTTTTGGCTTTTTGAAGAAGGAGTTCATCATAAAGAGGCCCTCCTTCTCCATAAAGCCGGCCAGCAGATGACCGCGTGCATTCCTCCTTCCATATCCAAAATTCCCCACTCTCAGCTCATTATCGCTTCGTTTGCCCAGTTTCGCGTTAAAGTCCCCCATCACAACGGTATAGTGGGCCTGGGAGCTATGTATGGCTCTAGAAATATCCTCATACATAGTCTCCACCTCGTCGTCGGAGTGATCTGAGGTCGGTGCGTACACTTGTATGACCTTCAACGAATACCGTTTGGTGATTCTGAGTATAAGGTACGCTACCCTCGCTGAAACACTCTCGAACTGGACCACGTTGTTGACGAGGGACCTGTGGACGATAAACCCGACACCACCCTGGGACAGTTGGTCGCCCTCCCGGAAATAGAGCAGGTTTCCGGATTTGAGGATCATGGTGTCCTCCCCCTCTCTTCGGACTTCACATAATCCTACAATATCCCATCGTAACCTGCTCAATTCTTCCTCCAGTTCAGCGAGCTTCTCGTCGGTCCGCAGTGTGCACGTGTTGTAGGTTGCCAGGGCCAAGGGTCGTCGGGGTTGGTAGCCTGGCATCTGCCGGGGATTCTTAGCACCCCCTGCCCCGCCGGTACCGTGACCGCTACCAGAGTCCGGAATAGCGGGGCCGCCGGGGACTGGGGGCCGTGTTGTGGATGTATTGTCCATGGGGGGTTTTGCCGTAATCGCCACGCTTGGCAGGCGGGTTGGCGATCGCAGTGTGATGGCATAGTACGCGGAAAGATGCTGCTGCCCATCCTCCGGTGTTTTATGTCCCTTAGTCGCCTCTTACGACACCCACGGGAAGAGATGGGTTGGTGCTATTCTAGGGCCACACCACAGGCCACATATGGTAGAACATACATACATGCAAATAAAAAAAAATAAGACGAATTAAAAAACTAAAAGAAAAATACTTGATTTTGTATTTATTTACCTGTGTTAGAAATCAATATTTTAATTGCTATTAATATTCCAATGACCCCTATAATTATCAGCAATGTTGGCCATAAGCATATACCAATTCTTGCTAATCGACGGCCTAAAAAAAACACATAAATATTAATCCAAAAATGTCAAAGATTGTCTGTTTGTAAACTTGATGTTATAAATGAGAATGACTGTCTCTGTTACGCTTCACAGCTAAATAGCTTGTCGATTTTGGTGAAATTTGATATAAATATAATTAAAGACATGAGGTCAAGTATTGATAACTTTATTTTCTAAAAATCAACTTTCAATTATCAGCAATAGGGCTCAAAGTTTGTACAAACAAGATACTTGTAAACAGGCGGAGCCGCGGGCAACAGGCAGTTAGCATTTTTTTTTTAGCCAATAAGTCCCACTGCTGGACAAAAGCCTCCCCCTTATCTCTCTAACTACCTATATCGCTCGCTAGCTGCTGCCATCGCATATCAAAGGCCGACAATTCATCAGACCACCTCATTTTGTTTCAGTTAGCAATAATTTGGGAAATCAATTAGGCTCAGATTAATAGCTAGCACTACTAATTATAAGACAGATTAGCTCAGAGATCGTCTAACATAATCTTTGAAACAATGCGATTAGTCGGTAAGATCTTAGTTTAATCCGTGGAACACTTTGCGGCTTATGCTGTCCTGCACCATAGAGCTCTGTGAGTAAAGACAAACAGTGTTAATATAGAAGTTTCCTAAGAACCAATCTACTGCCATTATATCAGTGTGTAAACTGACCCTTCAGGGTCTGGGCGCGTTTCGCGCGTCGACCACTTTTCGCAAACAAGCAATTTCAATAAAATTCTATAAAAAATGTCTTTATAACAATTTCGATGATGAAGGACGATGAGTGATAAAGGTATTTTAAGAAAGGTATTTTAAGGTATTTTAAGAATACCGCGACTAACTTGCTTGTTTACGAAAAGTGGGCGACGAGACGCGCGAAACGCGCCCAGACCTCCTTTAGTGCATATATTTAAATGTATTATGTGTACCTACATAGCAGATTCTACGATGAAATCTTGTTAAGGGGCTAAAGTTCCAATAGTTAAGGGGTCAAAGTTCCAAAAGAGATTTAGGAGAGATTTAGGTTTATTGTTAATTAGATTATCTTTTGCCCTCGGCTTCGCCCGCGTGAATTTGGTTTTTCATCTATAGTCTCCCCATAAGGAGTGAAATTTCCATCATTCTATTTACTATTTAAAGACAATACTTTGCCACTTACCGCTCTTTTTTGGCTCTGCTAATGACATGGGTGGTCCTTCAAATTGGTTTGAAGATTTTTCTGTTATTTTTTTATGATTGGTCATTGTCTGTAAATAATTAAATTGTTATATCATAAAAACAAGTTATTAGATAGAATTAGGGTTTAAACGTTCATTTCGAAAGACCACATCCCTTAAACGGCCATATCCCTAAACGGCCATTTTGTTCGAACGACCACATACTTGAAAGGCCAACAGTTCTTTATTATGGGAAAGAAGAAGTTCGAATACAGGTTTCTGTTATGGAAAGGAAGAAGTTCGAATTTGGGCTAAAGAGTTTAATGCATATACCTTCCTACATATTTGACATTTTAATATTAAATATTCGATAGTTTATGTGCACAATTAATACTCAACTTCAAAGTTATAATGAATATCAGATATTTTCACTATTTAGATACAGAGTACAAGGATACCAGATTTTGTGTGTCCTATTATACTACTACTAGCTTTCGCCCGCGGCTTCACTTGCGTGAATTTCCCCCGGGAACAGTGCTTTTTTCCGGGATGAAAGGTACCCTATGTCCTTCTCCGTCCTTCCAACTATATGTATGCGAAATTTCAGGATGATTGGTTCAGTAGATAAAGCTTGAAGAGGTAACAAACAAACAAACAAACCAACAAACAAACAAACTCACTTTCGCATTTATAATATTAAGTAGTTAGGATGACTGACCGCATAAGTACAAACAAATAATACTTAAACAGTATAATTGAGACAGCATTTATTATGCAGTAGACTTACTTCATAAAACATAATAATATAGAAAAATACTTAAAACATAATGATAGTTAAAGGAAAATATTGTCTCGACACTAAATTGATCAACCACCAACCTACTGCTACCTATATGTAGTTCTATTTGAAGTTTGTTCACTCCAGCTAAGTAATTGCTTATAGCTTATACTCTTGGCAATATCATATTTATTAGTGGCCAATTACATCGGCGGGTCAAAACACTCCACTTGAAAAGATGAGATGCTCCTAATACTGGGAGGATATAAATTACTGTCGCCTTCATTCATCGATATTTATGACGCACGTTCGTTTCTCGGAAATAACTTTTCTTTGACATACATTTTATTTTTTGTTTAAGACTCCCTGGTAGGCTGAATGAGCGAACTTGTTTGCTATCGGTATTTATTGCAAAATAAACATTTATGGCAATTTAAGTATAACTCTAACCTACCAGTGGCAAATATTCGTATAATTTTTATAGTGATGGCAATGTATGGAGATTTCAAATTGATGTCAAATCTTCGTGATGGCAAGCTAATACAGTAACCCTAATATCTAAATATGACAAAATAATGATATTTAATTCTCAAACTATGGATTTAGAAAGGTCTCTGTAGATTCGTCATAACATTTATTCGTCACACTTATTAGGCTCGAAAATAATAAGGGAAAACCCATTTAACATTAAATTTTTGAGTTATTATTCAATCTATAGGTATTGGAGTAGTTGGGTGTAGTTCAATCTAGGTTTTTGACTGTGCCTATGTAATTAATATTTTGAAAGATATTTAATGTATATAAAAAGCTGTCGTTGCCAACTTGTGCTTCTTATATAAAAGTATCTTAAAAATTATATCTTGTACATAATATTTAGACAAGTACTTACGTTTATGTGCAAATATTATTATCACCAAAACTCAAACCATATAAATTCGCATCACATTCACAAATCACAAAGGACACAACACAAAAACCTTAAACCACATACATGTTGGATCACCGCCACTGAAACACTGGGTTTTTGGTGCATTCTGCTGAAGATGCATTTTTGATACAAAGTGTCATTTTGTCACCTCAGTGTTTATTGTTAGGTATGTCAAAAGAGCGCACACTTTATGCAGAATAAGAACGACATACAGAAAACGATAATATAGCAATACAAATTTGATTTAATTTTTATATTTATAGAAATTATAGTATGTCTTTTTGACAGTGGTGCGAGCCAATTATGTCCTCGTCTTGGTAACAATTTACATGATTTTTTTTAATGAGATTATTTATTTATAATCTATGCTCTATCCATAAATAGAATCCTTGCCAAAGCGGGCTCAAATCGAACGGACCCAAATTAGGCTTGCATTACTCTATAACATAATTCCTGTGCGGGAATCTTCCTATACTGACATCGAAATATATAAATACGAGTATTATTAATCCTCATTAATATTAGGAAGTTTATTTGTTCATTTGTTACCTCTTCACGCTTTATCTACTGAACCAATCTTCTTGAAACTTCGCATACACATAGTTAGAAGTACTGAAAAGGACAGTACCTTTCATCCCGGGAAAAAACGTTGTTCCTCTGGGAAATTCACGCGGGCGAAGCCGCGGGCAAAAGCTAATGGAACAAGTGTTGTTTCATAAACGATAAAGGTATTTCAGGCATTTTATTACATTCTGTTCATTTATTTATAAGTATTTTGCCTCAGTTTATGCCTGTTTTAATATTTAATTCGCTTTTTGTTCATTTCGGGCATATCATTGGCTGTCTGATAAATCACCCGATATTTTATTGCGACGTAACCTTTCTCTTTAGACATTATTGCCGCTGTAACGCGTGTTTTATATTCTTGTCTAAAAATAACTGTTTATTTAGCTTAGCACGAGATATTCGTATTATATACCAATCTGACTCATGTTTGGTAGTTTTCATCGACCACCACTTGCACTCTGGTTGATGATATCAGCTAGTGTATGAAATGGAGAAGGCAATGACAAACTACTCCATAAAATTGTCAAGATTGTCATTGTGTGTGTTTCATGTCCATATAATGACCACGACCCTCAGTCATGAGAAATACGACTAAAGGAGAATCTATTATCAACTGCATACCTCTTACTTATTAACAAAAAGTGCTACCTACCACAAGTACCACATGTGTTTCCACATTTTTTAAATAAATATACTATTTTATTGGTCGGTTGTTGTGCCCCATGGCTTCATTCAATTGGGAATTTTGGGATTGGGATAAAAATAATAAAAATAAAAATTACACAAATCTGCTATTCTAAGGTTATGTTCTACCAGTGTAACAAATTCCATCAAAATATTCGTTTTTGAGTAAGAGAGTAACAAATATCAATCCATTCTCACAATTTTTTATGTTTATAATAATATTATTTCATTGTTTATTTTTGCCCAAGAGCTATGATGATATGCATGCATAATTTAATTAATATTGAAAAGTCTATAGTTTGTGTCTACGTTACATTATCGCTTCATCATCAGACTCAAACGCTGGTGACCTGATGTGCATTACGAAATAACATACGTAATCAAACCAATCATATAGTTTAGTAAGATTTAGGTACAGTTTTTAAATAAAATATAGGCATATTATCAATAACAAGGCAATCACATATGTTTTTCTCAATAATGCCTTGAAATTCTATGATATCAATTATAGCTGCCTTGAAATTCCATAAATTTAGCTAAAACTCACCATTAGATAACCCTAATATAAAGTTTAATAAAAATATTAATACACTTTTATCCATCGGAAATACGCTCGTCATTTCATTCATTGAGTAGTCCTTTCATTTGGATCCAATCGTGTATGGCAAGCTTATCGTAATATACGGAAGATTTAATCTAACTTGTAAGATCCGATATAAAAAACTAAGTTTTTAACTAACAATATCGCAAGTTCAGTTAGTTTATTTTTAACTTGGACGTCTCGGACAAAGGCGGACTTAACGGTAATCTCTGAGAGGTTTAAAACTTATTCTTTCTAGATAAGACTCTATTTTAGTATCATGAGGGCGTTTTTCATGTTGCCCTGTCATCTATAAGCTAAAGTTAAGTAATACCTTGTTAAAGAGTAGTTTATTTATTTATTTAAACTTTATTGCACAGAATACATGTGTAAAAGTACAATGGGCAGACTTAATGCAATAGTAGATTTTACAACAAGTGCACAAAACGAATCATTTTTATGCGAGACTTTTAGCAGCCCGAGCCGAAGGCGAGGGCTGATAGTAATATCGAGGATAAAAATCGTTTTGTGGACGAGTTATAAACTCTGCTTTTCACTTCGATTGCGAGGAAATAAATCAAATTTAAGAAATTAATAAACACACGAAAAAACAAGAGCTGTTTCCCGCCGCTATATTTTTTGTTAATCTTACGACATTGATAGGCTTGGGCTGCAGACTTATACAGCCTACTATTAAATTAATTTTGTAATAATATTCTTAAATTAATTAAATAACATACCGTACTTAAATTTAAATTTTAATATCTTTTATGTCTTAAAAAACACATAAGGCAAATAAATTAAAAGTAAATCCATACTAATATTATAAATGCGAAAGTTTGGATGTGAGTTTGTGAGTTTGTGAATTTGTGAGTTTGTGAGTTTGTGAGGATGTTTGTTACTCAATCACGCAAAATCTACTGGACGGATTTCGATGAAATTTGGTACAGAGGTAGATAATGACCTGGAATAGCACATAGGCTACTTTTTATCCCGGGAAAAAGCACTGTTCCCGTGGGAAATTCACGCGGGCGAAGCCGCGGGCAAAAGCTAGTATTATATAACTAGCTGTCGCCCGCGGCATCGCCCGCGTGAGTTTCGCTTAGATGAAAAATCTCTCTTGGAGTTTTTCATCAGATGTTCCAGATCTTCAATTTTTATACGTGAGCAGAAAATGCTCATCAGGTTGAACGACTTTTACTAAGGCTCCATTGCCATATATGTTATAGTGTAGCTGGTCTCTTGCAGTTCTTCATCAGATGTTCCAGATCTTCAATTTTTATACGTCAGCAGAAAATGCTCATCAGGTTGAACGACTTTTGTTAAGGCACCATATCCATATTTCTTATAGTTTAGCTGTTCTGCTATGGTTCTTCATCAGGTGTTCCAGTTTTCGAAATCAATTATAGCCTATATGTTGCCCAGGCTTAATAGCTATACAACAAAAAAAGTTTCATTCAAATCCGTCCAGTAGTTTTTGCGTGAAACGCGTACATACATACAGACAGACAGACAGACAGACAGACAAGAAATTAAAAAAAAATTTTTTTGCTTTCTATTGTTCTTTTTAAGTGTCCCTCTATCCATTTTAGTCAAAAATACTAAATGTACAGACGAAATATTTTTACTGTTTTATTATATGTATAGATAACTAATTCTATCCATAAACATTTTTTCGTGTTTGGCTCATTTTCTTTGCCTTAATATAGATACATTTATGAGTAGATACGTTAATGCCCTTGTGCACAAAATTCGATTTTGTGCAGCCCTGCACAAATAAGCACTTTCAGAGCATGAGAAGTGAAAAAGTATTTTCTACTAGTCTACCTTAGGGTCGGTCATGCGGAGAAAAAAAGAAGAAAAAATAAGTTAAAGAGAGAGAGTTAGTTTATAAAGAGAACGAGAGTATAGAACAGTCTCAAGAAGCACGAGTAAGAATCGAACCTGCGACTTAGCCACAAAAGACTCGACCACAGCGTGACAAAGTAAGCTTGTAATTTGTAATTTTGGCTTCAAAGAAAGGGTTATTTGATTACTCAAACAACTTAACGTAATTTTGCAGACCAATCGAAAGAATTCGAATCTAGGCCTTTTCAATCACAGGCGAGCATTTTAACCACTGATCCATTGCTTGACATAGTTAGCAGGTAATCTCAACTCCGCGGGAGGGGTACCTGAGCGTATAGCAAATCAATTAACGGAGTCACCACACGTTCCATTAGTTAATGGATTTTCATACTTAAATTCTTATGGTCAGGTCACTGATTCATTTCATAAATAACTAGCTTTTTCTCGCGTGAATTTCCTATGGGAACGGTGCTTTTTCCCCAAGATAAAATGTACTCAGTCCTTCTCAGTACCACTAACTATATTTATGCGAAATTTTAGGAAGATTGGTTCAGTAGATAAATCGTGAAGAGGACAAATAAATAAACAATCTTACTTTCGCATTTATAATATACTAGCGTTTGCCCGCGGCTTCGCTCGCGTTAATCCTTTCTTAGCGGATGCCTACGTTGTAACATCTACCTGAATGCCAAATTTCAGCCCGATCCGTCCAGTGGTTTGGGCTGTGCGTTGATAGTTCACTATGTCAGTCAGTCAGTCACCTTTGAGATATATATATAAGTTGGGATTTGGATATCCGCTAGTTGAACCCCGGGGCTCCGCTCTCATGGAAATTTTGGGATATGATGTGCTTTCTGTGCTTTTCCGGATTTATTCTATTAGTACCTACTTATTTATTTATTTATTTGATTTTATACATTCGGATAACCAACAGCTAGATTAACATAATAGTAACAAAATACAAATTTCAAAGCCAATTACAGGTCTTCACAAATAATAGCACAATAGAAATTTAGAATTTTCGGGAACGCCAACAACATATTCAGATAATCACAAAACATCATCAGGAATAATTATATAAGTACTTACAGGCTACAAGTAACATATATATAACATGTATATGTATATTATAATAAATGTCTTGAAATTTGAAATGAACATTATAAACAGAGGTCCTGAATTTGACTGGAGAATACTATACAAACTTAATAAAAGCTCAAGAAAAATAAGTTAAATAAGTAGCACAATACTTAATATCAGAAAAAAAACTAATGTTCGAAGAATTTGCCATACAATAAACGTTTAGCCCTGGCTGGAGATGATGCTGCCTACACAGTGGAACATAATTTAATGAATTATAATTATTTTTAAGACGGTAACACAAATGTTTACTAATTATAACTAAACCCTCGTTTCTTGTATTGATAACACCAATTTCTGGAACTATACAAGCAGAAAATTTCTATTTGTGTAGAGTCACATTCAAAGGAAGGATTTACTTCACATAATATGTATTTCTGCCTTTCTTTTATTCCTTCACTTTTCACATCTGGCTGTAAAGCCCGCGACTTCTCTCCCGTGGGAATTTCGGGATGTGAGACGAATTTTCTTTCGAATGACGAAAAATTCTATTTGTGTACCATAGTCACATTCAAAGGCAGAGTTTATCGAGATTGAATTGATGGTATCGTAAAAGGAATTTCCTTTCACAGCAGATATTTTTTATAGATACCTTTTTTTTTTTAACTAGCCTGTTGGTGTTGTGTCCCACTGCTGGGCAAAGGCCTCCCCCTTTTTCTTCTACTCGTCTCTCTCCATTGCAAGTTCTGGCCACTCAGGTAAAAATTTGTCTATGTCGTCCCGCCATCTCCTTTTTGGTCTACCTCGTCCTCTGCGGCCGTCCGGTAACCAGAAGGTAGCCAATCTCGCCCACCTTTCTGGCCGCATACGACAAACGTGTCCCGCCCAGTCCCACTTCAATCTGGCAGTCTTTGCACCTACATCCGCCACTTTAGTTAAGGAGCGCAGTTTGGTGTTCCTATTGAAGATAAATTTAAGATTTAAAATTTTACTCAATATGTATATTACCTTACCGCCTTTGCGCTCACTTATTTATGTATTTACTTATTTACTACGTTGTATATTCTTTTCTGTAAATGATGCAATAAAGTGTTGATCTATCTATCTATCCATATTAAACAGTTACATATTATTTTACTCTTAGTTTTAAGTGAGTTAATGCAAGTTTATATTTGTTCAAACTTGTTAATTGAATTTCCTTTCTTAATGATGGATGATTCCGACGTCGTCTGAAGAAATAATAAAGATAGAGTCGTAATTATTTTTATATCAAATTTATGTTAAACAATGTGTCTCTTTCTTTTAAATTAATCTTACTTAACAATTTCAAAAGGAAAATAATAACAAATTTTGCAAAATTTTCTGTGTAAATTTAATGTAATCTATGCAAATAAATGATTCTATTCTATTCTATTCTATTCAAAATTAAAAAATAAAACACTAATAATAATACGGATTTATAAGACAGTAAGCTGTCCCATACTGATGTACGGGTATGAGGCTTGGACACTGAACCGAAAGGAAGAGAGAAGGCTCCTCGTAGCAGAAAGAAAGATATTTCGCAAGATCCTGGTACCTGTTAAAGCGTCTGACGGCAAATGGAAAATCCGGAGCAATGCCGAGGCAGAAGAACTTATCGGCGAGCCTAACATAATGGACGAGACCAAGGCACAGCGTCTTCGCTGGCTCGGCCATGTTGTGAGAATGGAGGACGATCGAGCCGTGAAGAGAGCCTATCTGGTACCGCTGGAGCGATATGGTGGAGGCTGACCTGTGCGAGCTGCAAGGCGACGACTGGCGGTAGCTGGCGCGGGACAGGAGGCGCTGGCGTGCTCTTGTGGTGGCGGCCATAACTCATTTTGGGTCACTAAGCCCGGATAGTAAGTAAGTAAAAAATAAAACACGACTACCTATACCTTTTTTAAGACGTTATGTAGCCTATATTAACCGGGATAAGTTAAGAAATCAAAGGATCATGTGTTGTATATCTGTCAAGGTGTTTAAGTATGATGGTGGAATGAAGAGACTTCCATAACCCTGAAAACAAAACACTCCTTTTTAGGCAAGCGTGTAAACGTGCACACTGTTTTAGGTAAACATTTATCAAAGGATATTTTTTCTATACAAGGTTCTGAAATCGCCACACGAGGTGAAGTAAAACCATTTGCATCACAAAAGGGGCCGTCAGGTCAGCCAGTTTAAATTAAATCGAAAGGATGCCTTTCAATGGAAATGTGTTTTATTTTCAATTTTCCATATGTCCTTTTCACGGCGACATTGGCCACCTTTTATAGAGACATCATTAATTTCCTTTTGGACCAGGTAAATTTATTTTTGGCAACTGTTTTTATGAATTTTGTGGAAGAAGCATATTTTTTGCATAAGTAGCTGCGCCCTGGAGCTCCGTTTCTTTGGGAACTTCAGAATAAAAAGGAGGTATTTCCCCTTTTTATTTTATACTAGCTATTGCCCGCGGCTTCGCCTGCGTGAATTTCCCACGGGAACAGTGTTTTTTCTCAGTACTTCTATCTATGTGTACTTATATTAAATTTTATGAAGATTGGTTCATTAAATCTTTAGTTAAATCGTGTAGAGGTAACAAATAAACAAACAAACTCACTTTCAAATTTATCATATTAGTTAGGATTGCTACCAAAAGTAACATTATAAATAGCATAGGCCCGCATATATGTTGTCTTCGGCAATTGCTTTATTTTATAAGTAGCTATTGATTGAGTAGGTAGTTAATTATATAGGTATATTAAATAAGGTCTATTTTACAGTTTCCTCCATAATCCAACCGGCATATATTTTGTCTTCGGCAATTTTTCAAATGGTTGCCTGAAAGAAATTGCTTACAGCGATAAAGCCGCCGTGCCTTTTGCGCATTTTTTTTAGTTTTAAGCTACTTTATGTATCTATCACAGAGGGGAAAAGACCCAGAGGCCGCTCACCAACTAGATGGTCTGACCAAATAAAGAATAAAGACACACCGAAATTCTACACTGTCGCTAACATCGCAGCCGACAGAAGCCGCTGGAGCTTCCAGAATTTCATCCCACCATGACCACGATCTTCAGTCATGACGGACCGACCGGAGAGAGAGATGTATCTATACCATGTAATTATTTGTGTGCAAATAAAGTATTCTTGTATTGTATTGATCTACATTTTCTTCAGATTCTAGAAGACTGTAATCAGAAGAAACATAGCATTTTTCCTCGTGTATAATAAAACCGGTATCGTACGCGTCACAGGCCGCACAAATGACACGGGTACATGGGCGATCATTAACATGATTTGGTTTGTGACCATGGGGAAATTGCTCGCTTTCCATCACTGGACATATAACCTAAGGGTGCCACTAACAGTTTTCTATTTATTGTTTAACCTTGATGGAGTGCGGGCGATATACATGGTTATTTTGAAAAGATTGAAAAATATTAGTTTATCTTCTTTGTGTGTTGAGTGACTGTTTGATTTATTATATTTTTGAGTATTTAAATAAAAAAAAATCTTTATTTGCCAACATACAGCAATAGGTAAGTACTTAATAACAATACTAAGGTTTTGCAATGATTTCTCATAAATAATGCACCCGTCTCTTCACCAACCAGAAGTCCACGTAACTAACATGAATTAACTAAGGAATTATTTATTTTATTTATTTAACCTTTATTGCACAAATACAACGTATGGCCCAATATGAACTTAATGCAAAAGCATTATCTAACAGTCGACCTTTGGGGAAAGCAGAGAACTATCGATTTTAGCAAAATATTATTAGATTTGTATTAAACTTAAAAAAAAAATGGCTGTCTGTCACATACAGAAACCAAGTTATTTATGAAATGTCTTATTACTATTTTTGTTTAATATCATTATATATTTGCATAAAAGAAAATGAGAATTTTCTTAAACCACGGTTATAATAATAATTTAATTTATTCATTGATTTTTTTTATCTTATTTAAATAAATAGAAATGTCACATTTTATTACAAAATATAAATACATAAATTTTTGTTCAGATTTGCAATTTAATAAGATTTCTGTGTGACAGTGAAAGCCTTGTTTATATTGGTCTTACAAATACCACCTGAGGGCATTCTATAGACAGAAACCTCTTATGAAACTCTTTGTGGTTTATATCTGCAATAGGATCTGTTTACAAAGGACGAGATCGGAGATTTATTTATTGAATTATATAAGCACTTGGCAGGTAGATAAAAATTGTAAATCGCCACAAAATAATTCGCTAATTTGTGATGTACTTACCTAATTCGAACGATCGATATTTTTAAGTCTTTCGTATTTACGAAGTTGCAATTTCACAAATTTATATATAACTTCATAATGAGTGTGTTGGTATCTGTATTTAGCATCTAATATTTGTTTGGGTCAAATTTTGCTAAATCTTCTGAACTCTGGCTTATCCCACGAGCTATTTATCATGCTCACTTAGTTCCGATCATTATTTATTTTTATAAGAAGCATGGTTCAGTATCACCTCTCAATGCGGACCATTAGTAATTGTTTTATATAATAAGCTGCTACTGGGTAAGCTCGCTACATCGTAGACTTCATCTCTATCCTCAGGCAAGATTGTGGTCAAGTGCAAACCCATATTTAAATAAAATAATACAATGCATAGATACCTACCGTTTATCTAGATAAGAAAAAAAACTTATTCTTAAATTACATTATTGTAAAAAAATATCTGATATACTGAAAAAAAGAAAATTGTTCGAACTGTTTGAAATCTAAATTACTTTTCAGACTTCAAATGCGATTCGTCGAGCTATGGCACAAATGCGGATGAAGTGAACATGACAATGCGATCAGGCGCCGATATGAGCATCGCTGTGATATCATTTTTCTCTCTGGTCTTAATTTCCTGTTGCCATGGCGACCAGAAAGTTGACACCGACGCGTATTTGAGTCGCTTCGTCGCGGACCTGTGGCTTGAGGGTGCTGACGTAATCAAGATTATTTGGAGAGATTGTTCTAAAAAGGTATAATGTAAATCAAGCTTTTATTGAGGATATTGATGAAGAATCATTTTTTTAAGTAAAATATCGATGGTAACACAAAATGATAATTTAATATTATAATAACAAAAGTACACACTTTTTGTCGTCATTTAAATTCTTATCCATAGTTCTGTGCATTTCAAATGGCTCAGTAGTTCAGTATCCGTCTACTTATGTAGTATTTATCCACCGGAATAAAAGTTGTAGATTTGGCCCTACATCTTTCTACTCTCACTGAACTCAGGATTTAATTTATTATTAAAAAAAATTAAAAATTAAGTCAATAAACACTTTCTATTACATTCTTATATTTGTGTCCCACTCCTGAGAAAAAGAGCCTTATTTTTTACGTATCCCAAAACGTAATGAACCACATTTATATAAAATTTTAAATCAAAATTACTGAAACAACAAAAAGTTAAATCCTTGTCCCATAATTATTCATATTTCTATGATCCTTGTAATGAAATATGAGAGTTTTTCAGAAATATAATAAGAAAAATAGACTCATATTTTATTCAAGACCTATATTAAGCCGGTACCTACTGGCAGCTTTTTGTCTGCAAAGACTTCGTCTGCATTTTTCAGGGCGCTGAGGCAAATAACGAACTAAAGTATATTTCCGCTTTCAACGTCTCAGAAATAACTTTCTGTCTCTTTTTCCATTTTTAGGCACTGATTTGTTATAAAAATATTTTTACAAAAATCAGCCAGTTATATTTTTCTCTCTAATTAAGGAGCTAGCTTCAAGTATGCCATTTACACTCGTGTTAAGTTAAACTAGTAGTTCGCCGCGAACTTAGACCTCGCGATTATTACTCGCGTTTTTATTGATATACTCTGATTTCGACTTTTCTAACATAATTCAGTTTCCTAAATAAAATCTAGATGGCGTTATCCAAAGTTAGAATACGCTATGGTTTCGTTTGCTAGATAATCGCGGACGTTTTTATTAATATTTCAAAAACTACTGAACCGATTTTGATGCCCAACGAACTTGAAAATTCTATTGATATTTCCTACATGCCTACCAAATTTCATCAAAATCGGACCATCGGTTCGGCAGTTATCGCGGTACAAACATACATACATACATACATACATACATACATACAAACAATGTGTTTCGCCCCCAACTCGATTTAGAGACCTTCGCTCGCTTCGCTCGCTCGGTCAATAAATCAGACAAAGAATGTCTATATCACAATATATGTCCCGTGCTATTTCTTTTTAGACAACATAATATATAGTCATGTATTATATAGGTAGGTATATATTTTAAATTTTATCCGGTGATGCCCTGGGGTAACCCTAAGAAGTACCTTCTTTCTGTCCATCAAAATAAATCACTCAGAACTAAATTGAATAAAGGATACCTCAAGAGAAAGAAGAACCTCTAAAGTGTACGTGTTTTTGTGTAAGTGTGTAATAAGTATCAAGTTTCGCGAACTTTTTCTCCACAAAAACTCTTTCATATACGTAAGTCCTTTTATTAAGTAAAATGTGGGACTGAATACACGAATTGTTTGATGAATATCACTGATCTAGTATAATATTAAACTTTACTTATAATAATAGTTATGTTTATGTAAAATACTTTTTCATAATCATTGTTTTAAAGTGAAATGAGTATAGCTATGTATGGACGTCTGATTAAAAAATTCCAAAAGTATTTTACTAATAGGTATGTCTATGTGTGTGGATGTTAATCAATCACGTCAAATCTACTGTACGGATTTTGATGAAATTTTGAGGTATTATCATGAGGTGAGAGGTAGTATAATAGCAAATTGGGAATCCCAAAATTCCCACGGGAGCGGAGCCCCGAGGCGCAAATAGTAAGTAAATGGGTACAATTACGAGCATTGATATGTATTCAATTTTAGCCTTTAACTCATTGTCATAAGGATCTAAGTATTTACAGTACATCAGCGAACAACATCATTGAATTTTCTCTTTTTTTACAGCTAGTAGATGTGAAAGACGTGATAGACCACAAGGAGTATTTCCCAAAATTCATTCGCTGCATGAAGAGGAAGACCCTTCGAGCCCTGGACCGTTCCCTCAACCCAGATGTGGTGCCCATAGCTGAGGGGGTCAATCTGGTGCGGTTTGAACTCGTTGACAGATCTGGAAATATCATGCCTGAAAATCAAACCAGGTAAAGTACATTCACAATCACAACATAAACTTACACAAATCTATTAGAATTTGCCACTATTATCGCATAAAAGTTGCAGAAGAACATTATAATGTGCAATTGTTTGTACATATTTTGGGGTATCTAATCATTTATTTTATTTCTGATCTACTAGCAAAGACTGTGGGAATTTCGAGAAATCCTATCTTAGTGCTCCCCTACAACCCTAAGGAACCTACATGACAAATTTCAGCTTCTTACGCCCAGTAGTTTTGGCTGTGAGTTGCCTGTCAGTATAGAAGGAATTTTATATAGGTTGATGATGATGATTGACTCGTCATAACAGTTAATTCGTTATCCAAAAAATGTATGGAATAGATGTGACGAGTTAATTTTCTATATATGGAACTTGACGAATCAAACTGTGGCAAACTGGTATTTTGCAACAAACAATTCTTGTAATGTAACAGATGCCAAGGCGTCGTCTGCTTCGTTTTTATGAACTTGGCTTGATATTTACATAGGTAGTTTATATACCACCTTTACTTGTATTGGTACCTACCTATACAAGTAAAGGTGATATATAAAGCTTAGCTACCTGCTTACTCATTCAATAGTAATTGTATTTATATACCGGATAACTTCTTAGGTATTTTCATATAAATGGAAATATAGTGAGTTTCCATTTATATGAAAATATCTTACATACATTTAAAGAGACTTCAGGGGAAAGTAGTTTCGACGCGGAAATAAACGCGAAAAAAATTCGGTTATAATTCAATATATCATCAAAGGCCAAGATAAAAAAAAAAAAAAAATATCTAACTCTTAATTTAAAATTTATTTCATAAAAACAAGGACAAGGAAATTACTATAAAACTTTTAAACAAGTACTTTACAATACATTTTAATACATTTTAATAAATGGGTAGAGGGAGAAAAGCTAGCACAACTTTAAACACGAACTTTTGAAAAAGAATCACAAGACTTATTTTCAAATTATATCTTATTTGAAACTCATCAACTGTCTATCTTAGAAACAAATGAGAGAAAAATTCAGTAAAACTTTTGGGAAGTTTTTTAACGAAGCGAAGGCGGATACTATTGCTTTTGTCATTATCATAACGCCCCCATTCAGTTTTTTGCTGTGGGGCGACCTTTTATATAACAAATCTGACACGATATATAAAATTGGACGCTGATTACTTGGTATATCAACGCAGAAACAAAACCGCATAACGAAAAAAGTTGATTTCAGAAAAGTTCATTGTAAAGTCCATTTATTCAAAATGGATGGAATGGAAATAAATAAAATAAAAATAAAAAATTCATAATTGTCCTATTTTGTAAACAATTTTAGCACTTTTTTTTATGATGTAACGACAATATAAATTAAAAAAGACTTTTTAGGAAATCACTTTCGTGGTTAATAAATGTTTTACTTTAGAATGTTTAGGTTTGAACTAATATTTGATTTTATTTTCAACCAAATTCTATAAAAATTACTGAGAAGATGGTTTACAAAATAGGACAATCATGAATAAATGGACCATAGGTATAGGTAGCGTTAGTAAGCACATAAAAAATAATTGTAGAAATTCCGCCCTTAAGGTGAATGGGATGAAATACGAAATCCACGCATACGAAGCCGAGGAGAAAAGCTAGTTTAATGGTAAATACATTGATGTTTAACTTGGTTCAAATGGCTTTAAATACAGTTTTATTAGTCAGTCAAAGTTAAATGCAAATCTTGAAATGTTATATTTTTTCTGTGGCTTCAATCAAATACTATTATAAACTCGCTATATGTTTTTATAGTACCTAACTATTTGCTTCAATGAACATAAAATCAAAATCGATTACCATGCAATCTGTATCACACATTAAATTTGATTGTATACGATGTATTTAATTTGATTGCTTAAAACTTAAAGGTCAACGCCCGTAACACAATTTCGTCCGTTTCAATATTGCGAAAATTTTATGCCTGTTTTAAATATTTATTTTGGTGCAGTCAACAATTCAATTAGGTGGATCAGGTTCAAGTTTGATAGGTTAAACTTCGTATGAAAATTTGATGGAAACTGTTGGTTTAAATTTTAACTTATAAACTTGGTAATGCCTGGTATAAAATAGTGCTTGGTTGGTAGAGTGGACTCTTTTAAATACTGTAAAATAGTGCTTGGTAAAATGTGGTATAGTGACGACATCGCCAAAGTTGGAGGCCCATTATGGAAAAAGATTACCCAAAACCCAAAAAATAAATAGATATTAGCCTGCAAAAAAAGAAGGAAGAGCTAACTCTACCAAGCACTATTTCAGATCATTAGGAGGATTTATCTATATATTTCTCTCTATATAGTGACCTATATTAGCTAAATGAAAAAAAAAATGTTTTTAGTTCCAGTTTTTTATGAACTTGATAAAATTTTATTCAAAAAAATCACAAAAAATTATGAGAAATTCAAAATAATCCACTTAAAACCAGAAATTTAAGCGCCCACATATTTTTTAATTTACTATTTTTTTTCCATGCCTTTAGAAACACGTCTTATACCTTTACTGAACCTTTAGTCAATGGTATTTTATTTAGTTACTAGCTTTTACCCGCGGCTTTGCCCGCGTGGATTTCCCACGGGAACAGTGCCTTTTTTCGGGATGAAAGGTACCCTATGTCCTTCTCAATACTTTTAACTATGCGTATGCGAAATTCCAGGAAGATTGGGTCTATAGATGAAGCATGAAGAGGTAACAAACAAACAAATAAATAAACAAACTCATTTTCGTATTTATAATATTAGTTAGGATTATAATCTTCTTTACAATTGTCAGTTATTGGAGCGACAAGGAGCTGGATGAAGGGGAATGGCGGACGCTGGCCTTACAACGCATGGCGAAGGTACTGAGGACTCACGTCATCAAATTCGACTTTGACGATGGGAAGTCAGTTGAAAAGGGACAAACAGGTAATGGTAATTTTTTTTTCGACATATTTCGATGACACACCCGTTTTATATATTTTTTAAAATCCTACTGATATTATAAATGTGAACGTTTGGATGCTAGTTTGTGAGGATGTTTGTTACTTAATCACGCAAAATCTACCGGACGGATTTCGATGAAATTTGGTATACGGATAGAAAAATACCGAGATTAGCATATAGGGTACTTTTTATTTTTTTACATAATAGATAAATTAAACATGACAACAGCCACATTACATAATAGCTGTTCCCCGAGCCCCGGTCCCGTGGAATGTGGATTTGTAATTTTAGGAAAATATAGTCTCTCATATAGTCTAACCGTCTGACAAATTTCATAGACATCCAAGAAAGTTTTTGGTGAAACTCACAAACATCCAAACATCCATCCATCCACTGTCAAGATCTTTCATAGGACTGAATGAACTGAATAGTTGACCAGTGTGCAGTATGAGGTTTGCTAAGGATGTTTTCAAGTATCACGTATTTATCCCTTATGGGGTAGATAGAGCTAAAAGTCTTGAGACTCGAAGGCCACGCTTAACTGGATAGTGCTTTCAAATTATGACCATATAATAGAGTAAACAAAACGTTGTTATAAACTCAATGCCCTCAATGACTTGCCCTTTGTCATCATAATTAACTAATTTCCTAAACGAAATTAAAACACCTTTTGTTGGAAATAAGTAATTACCTTTTAAATGTATTATGGGTCCAATTTAAATAAATTTATCAGTAATTGCGAAAGCCTGTTTTGATATGTAAATTGAGTGCAGAGATAGAGATGCTTAAATGGCTTGAATCAATATACATTGTGAAAATTAGAGTTTTTTTTTAGTTTTTTTAATCTTATAAATGCAAACTTAATTAAAGTTTATCTAGGTATATTCAGTAAATGGCCAGATAAACTTTTATTTTTTATATATTATATCATTGCACATTCGCTAAGCAAGGAGGAAGGGAGTAGTTGTGAACGCCATATAATGGCTAGCACTAGAAATAAATTTAGGGTGACCAGTGTTAATTTTTTTAATTTCTACCAGCGCCCCGCCTTTGCTGCACTCAGAACGTACATAAATTGTGGCCTATGTCACTCAGGTATAATAAAGCTTTCTATTGGTGAAAGAATTTTTGAAATCGGTTCAGTAGTTCTGAATTTTACCCCCTACAAACAAATTCACAAACATACAAACACCTCTTGATAATATTAGTGTAATTTCTTATGATAATCGACTTGATGGTAGTTGCAGTGACAATTTTTCATTAGATGCCTATCTAATAATAAGCTGTAACCGCATGGCTGTTTGCTTACTTAAAAGTATAAAAAAACTTCTGTACTATAACTTTCCCGCAAACAAATGGCTGTACCTAAAATACACATTCTTTTTTTTTTTTTTCATTTATTTTGGCACAAACAGTCATAAACAAAAGAAAATTTTACAAAACAGGGTACATATTATAGACCAAACAGTGCCGAATATGTATATGTACATTCTGTAAATTTGTTTCAGTTGAGTACAGAGGAAGGCGCCGACACCAGATGATGACAATGATGATGTTTGGTGTAGTGTCCATTGGCATGGTAATGATACCTATGGGCTTCCAATTCCTAGCCGTTCTTGGTGGAAAAGCCTTACTTCTAGCTAAAATGGCACTTATACTTGCATCAATACAGGGACTTAAAAAGGTGAGCATCATTTAGACATTCATTTTATTTAACTGTTAACGAGATATTTAGTGGATTTATTTTTATTTAAATCTATTTTTTTTCTGTACTTACAAAAATATTACACGCTTTCTGCTTACCAAATGATTTTTTTATGGAGTTATTAAATATAAAGAACAGATGTACGTGAGCTATGTAAATAAATCTAATTTACTCTAAGTAAAAAATAAAATTAAGTAAGGAATCTCTCTGTGAATACAAATTACTTATTTTTGCATATATTTATAGAAAAGAGAAAAACAGTAAGCAGATCAGTTTTAGTATCTGATTTTCTTAATTGTTTATTTACTTGTAAGAATATTAATAACAAAAACAATTTGTTTTCGAAATATAAATCCTAATCCTAACTATCCTAACTAATATTATAAATGTGAAATTAAGTTTGTTTGTTTATTTGTTTGTTTGTTACCTTTTCACGCTTTATCTACTGAACCAATCTTCCTGAAATTTCGCATACACATATTTAGAAGTACGGAGAAGGACATAGGGTACCTTTCATCCCGGGAAAAGGCACGGTTCCCATGGGAAATTCACGCGGGCGAAGCCGCGGGCGAAATCTAGTATACCATATTTTCATAATTCTTCGTTCATGATGTAGATTTTTCATTTGGTAAGCAGATGAACGAAAAAATCTAATTAAAAATATCTTGGTGCACGTCAAACTAAGTAGAAGCAAACTTTATTAAACTTGGAACTAAAAATTAATATTTCATACAAGGAACCTTTGCCACTAACTTTAATACCAACTATATTAGCATTATATTAACCTTCTCTTTTAGGTAGAGAATAATTACGAGGGTTTACATGGGGGAAAGGTATGATTTTGATATTCACTTAGACCTTTCTCTTCAAGCTTTAGATAATCCACACTGAAGTTTTTTTTTGGTGGAGCAACATTTTGTTAAGAGACATAATTTTCAATTCAGGCCATGGTAACTGCTTTCTATCAGGTGGTCCTCATGCCTGTTTGCATATATTTATTTATTTATTCGTATGGCGTTTAACAGATTTTTTGCATATATATAGTAGGTATTGTATAAAAAAATGAGAAGAATCATTAGATTTTCAAGGACCATTGAAAACACAAATCAAATTACAAAATATTGCTACATAAAAGAAAATCTGTATGGATTGTCTTAACTTGTAATTATTTGTGCAGAATACTTGATGTTATTTTTGATTATATATATATTTTAATTTAATTATAATACTAATTTAATTTCATCTAATCATAATACATGGAAGTATTTATTTAAAGTACGTAGTTAAAATGTGTTTTCTTTTTAAATCGAATAAAAATTACAAGGTAATAAATTAATTATATAAACACTAACTTATTGATGATATGACATATCAAATAACACTTATCACGTGGTTTACTTGCTTTTTTTTAAATTTAACTTTTTTTTCGATATAAAATACAATCGATCAGAGCAGCTACGCTGACTTGATGTTTACTAGCAAAGTTCATTATTACACTTTGTAATGCAAATATTACAGTATAAGTAGTAGAAAGCATACAAACCAATTTATAAAATCAAATATGAAGAATAAGTAATCCCTTGGCGTCTTGGGATGTTAAGTGGCATTTTTTGGAGATTGAATTTTGAATGGAACCCGCTTTTAAAAATAGACCTAACCAATTAAATAGGCATTATAAAAGTCGGTTCACAAAAACGAAGATATCAAGTACTTGTCGAATAAATACAATAAATAAATTACCTACTGTTTTATACTAAGTTCCTTATAATAAGTAACACGCTTTCAACTAAATGCACCTACTAAAAGTCGCCTCGATAACCCGTTAACAGATGTTCTGTTCTAGATCGCTTCAAGTCCGGTAAACTACGGGTTCTACCACTCCTACCCACCATACGACCACTACGAGAAGAGAAGCCACGAGGACTGGCCTCCTCCTGCAACAATGCCTGCAACACCACCACCATCTCTATCCGTCAACCAATGGCCTTTAGACACAGCAGTCAAAGTAGATAGGACAAGCCTAGCAGACGGTAAAGAAAGCAAGGATAAAGTAGTTACTTGGAGATCTGAACTACCTAAAGTTAAAGACGAAATCGAACCTAGATTATACCCTGTTTATCAACCATCCCCAGCAGTATACACAGCCCTAGATGCTCCTAATTCCGTTATAGATTTGACAACTAGACCTGGTGAGGTTCAAGCCGATTACACTTTAGACCTTCCCTACAATGGGTTTCACTTTCAAACTCCCACTACTGTCGTTTCAGCTTGATGTGTTTGTTCGCCTATTCTGGGCGTTGTACAATGTAATTGTTAATATATTTTCTTATTTATCTGAAGTGCTGTATCCTAAGAGGCAAGTTATTTATTCTATTTATTGATTCGATTTATTAATGTCATTAGACTAGTAACTAATAAAATGTTGGTGTAAAACCTTTGTTGTGTTTAATTTATGAAATTCAAATTAAAATCCTTGCGTTTTATTTACTGTTGCACCCTGTCCAATTGCAATAAATATTGGGTAACTTATTAATATCCAATTATTTTGTAATTGGACAGGGTGCAACAGTAAGTTAATAAGCTACCCAATATTTATTGCAATTTACCAAGTAATAACACGAGATTAACGACCGCATGCTGTAATTCGATCTGCTGAAGCACTGTTCCACAAGTAATTGGCATGGGTGCCCTTTGTTTCGCTTAAAATTTTTGTCTCTAATTTCACTTCGCCGAACCTTATTGGCCTAAACATGTTATGCACAATTATTGTCTCGCCTAATTGATGTTTTTGCACAATAATAATTTAGCCTAATAATTATTAGATGCAGATTTTGAGTCTCTATTATTAGATGTTCTAAAATCGTTTGGCTTTTAATTTTTTACACGTAACGATATCCTCGTATAAATTTGTTTGAGACAATTATTACTTACTGTAATAATCACTTCTTATAATTATAACTAATTGAATATTAGTAAATTGAATTATTACTAAGCATTAGCTATTTCTCACCGGCATGGGTACTATGACATGTCTATAACAACAGTGCCGGAGATAAGAACAGTCCAGTCTGTCGTCAATCATTTTCAGAATGATGTTAGTAATGCACTACTAATAATAATTCCTAAAAATCTTGATAAGTCACAGATCCGACTTAGAGCACCCCGACTCCACGTGGCTCAAGTTTGCCCTATACTAGAGTGTTATTCCTTCGCGCGGAACCAGAAGCTCGCGAAGGAGGTCCTGAGAGAAATGAGGGCACGAGGCCGAACCGCAGCGAGGGGGGGAGGTGGCGAGCGAAGCGAGCCGGCGACCTCTCGAGCGTAGCGAGGTCGAGTGCACGAATGAATCGAAGGGCCGACGGAGCGAGTCTTCTGGTGGAGCCACCCAGAAATACTTGCATGCTGCATGCTTGCTGCATGCTTGCTTGCATGCTGCATGCTTGCTTGCATGCGGCATGCTGCAGGCTTTCTTGCATGCTTGCTTGCATGCTGCACGCTTTAGTTCACATGCCTAATGTAACTTTCTTTTACTTCTCGACATTTATCAAACACAAATCCATCAATGTTTAATTTTAGTCCCCCCCCTATTAGATTTAAATACTTTGTAATAATTATCAGAAATTATTATAACAGAAATAATTAGGTGTTACAATTTTGTGCTTAATTGCTTTGTACGAAATATTAATTAGTATTTGTGAATATTAGAAATAATCAATTATTAGGCCTAATGACTTATTTGAAAAGTAAATATACGGCGATAAAAACTTAGGCGAATCAAAAATAGGCTAAACTAAATTAGAATTCATAAAAATGTACGAAACAATGTTGTACTAAAAGTTTGTGCACCAAACTACATTAGGAGTACAAAAAATTAGGGGAAACAATAGAGACCATATAATATATATATATAATATATATAATAGAAACAATATATACATTCAAAACGTACAGAATCTCACATCTAAAATATGATTTTCAATAAGGAAAAACCATAAGCGCTGAATTAGCCCCAAAATTTATTTTCTTTGGTAACTAAGTAGAACGTATTAATTATCTGTGGTAGAACGTAAAATTTTACACCTAATTGTAACGCACATAAATCGAAAAAAAATAGTAAAATAAAAAAAACGAAAAAGTCAATTGAATAGAGATATTCCAATCTAATACCTCAAAGCCCCCAAATATTATTTTTCATAATAATGACAACTTTACCAATTCCGCTGATATCCTTACTGCCGTAAAAGGAAGTGTGTAAATTATATAAGCAGTTGAGAAGACTGAAGAAGAATCAGTAAGGATTCTTCACAAAACGGTTATTTAAGATTAAATACTCGTAGAATAACTGACAGTACGAGGCATAACCGAGGGAACTAGCTTTTTCTAATAGCGACTATACTTATCTAAAAACTTTACGGTGGATTCACCCGGAATAGAAAATATTTAAAAATATAACTGATCCCACAGGGAATACCTCGTTAATATAAGGATTTCTGAAGGGCAGCGGCGTAGCTACTATCGTATCAATTATACGTAGCCCCTGGGTGACAGGGGCCCGAACTAACCAGTGGCGTAACAGTAGCGTTGCCCCTCAGGTGTGAAAGGGCACCCAGTTAATAGTCATCAGGCACTGGGGAATGCCTTTTTTCGTCGTTGTCGTGAGGGACTGAAAGGCAGAGGCCAAGCCGATGAAATTGCCACAGGGTTCCGAAGCGTAGGTATAGCTACGCCACTGCTGATTGAATATGATTAGTTTTTTACGTGTTTATCATATTAGATAACTAATTCCAATAAAGAACAGAAAATATTATAATTTATTACTTGTACATAAAATCCAATTTTAAACTGAATTAAAATCCTGTAACGTATTAAGTATTCATACAGTAATGTACAAGTTATGATCATAGAATATCGTAAGTATCCACTGGGATTTTTCCCGGAAGAATGAATTATTTAAACAAGTTGCTAATAGAAAACTGAAGCAGTGATGGTCGAGTGGTCCCAGGATTAGATTCGACTCGTGACTTATGTTTGACTTTGTATGTATCTGACTCATGTATGATAGTTACCATAGACCACCACTTGCTTACGGAGTAGGCAGAGTCTAGGAATTTCCACTGCTATGATCCTTACAGGGTGTCTAAAAATTGACAATTCTGAATATGATCTATTTCCTAATTCCTAAATTTGTAAAAATGAACGTTATGAGTGGTATTTTAAGGTTCATTTATGAATAATTAGGGATAGGAACATGATAATATTCTGATTTATCAAATTGGCCCTTTTAGGCCTGCAGAACTAATTCCTACACGAATCGTCATCTCTTCATTCAAAAAAAATAATTTTAGAGGATATCCCTGCCATCATTACTAATAAAACGAAAAATTTTAAATAGATACTTACTGCAAGCATTCGACTATCATTCATAACAAAGATATCACAAAACAAGTGTCCTAAAGATAATGTAGGCCAGTGGAAGAATTCGCCAAGGCGTATTTGCTGATGTTAAGGTTAATTTTAACAATCGCCTTCGTCACGTTCCGAGGCTTATTAAATAGCCCGGTATTACAGAAATACATTTAAAATTTATACTAGGTATATAAACACTGAATCTATATAATAATCATATTAAAGCTGCCCGGAACCTTAAGTTCCGCACTCTCTCAGTGTAATTTTTTAGAAAAGCAAAAATAAAATAAAACTTTTTTAAATAAACATAATATACTTACGTAAACAAACATATTTTTTATTATCCTACTATTCAGTTTAGGCGATTGATATCTTTGACAATCGAAAACAAAATTACTGTAATAATAATAATAATCTTTATTGTGGATCACAGGTAAAAAAGGTCTTACAATAAAGTCGTTCAGCCGTGTCCTGTCCAATTTGGACGTACAATTATCTAAGTCATAATTAGTCTTAAACATAACAATCTACTTACAATATATTATTAATAGCATAAAATTATATTTAATAAAAGATAAAAAAATAAGATCATATATTGTCATTTAAATAATCATTAATTGTGTAATAACATTTCTCTGTCAAAAATTTTTTTACTTTCTGTTTAAAAGTCCTTATATTCAAATCTTTAAAACTGTCAGGTAACTTATTATAAATAACCGGTGCCATGCCAAATATACTTTTTTTCTTAAGAGCTGTATTACAGCCTCCAGTTATCAATTTATATTTATATTGTGGCCGGATAAGTTCAGCTCTCTTACTTGTTTCAATAAGTGTAACAAACAGGTGTGGATTAGTTTTGACAAAAACGCAAATTTCATATATGTATATGCATGGAAGGGTCAACAATTTCAGGGATTTAAACACAGGTTCGCAGCTATCTCTCGGTTTCAATCCGCACATTGACCGCAAACATCGTTTTTGATGCCTAAAGATTTTGTCTCTTTCACTTGAGTTACCCCAAAATATAACTCCATATTGCAATGTAGGTGTTACTAAGCCATGATAAGCTACCAGAGCTACCTCCATTTTTACTTTTCTTGACAATCTAAATAATAGATAAGCCGATTTACTTAATTTTTTACATACATTCTCAGCTTGAGGTATCCACGTCAGCTTACTATCTAAATTAAGTCCGAGGAATTTACTAGTTTCCACCTTTTCAATACTTTGTCCATTATAATTTATGTCAACAATAGGTATATCTAATCTTTGATGAAAATGCATAATTTTAGTTTTCTGTAAATTTATTTTTAAATTATTAATGTCAAGCCAATGTATTATGTCATTCAAAGTATTATTTATATCATTTTCATAGTTATTTAAATCGTCACATTTTATTATTGCAGTACTGTCATCAGCGAATAAAACCATTTTTTCTCGGACATTTTTTGGCAAGTCATTTATATAGATAAGGAAAAGCAATGGCCCTAGCACACTACCTTGCGGCACGCCATATCTATTTACACTGTAGTGGTAATGTTATCTGTTTATTTACATAGGATACATAAATTACTCCCACAAACATTAATATCTATTATTTTACTAAGTAGGCTTTAGAATAGCTTTCCTTCATATAAAGTGATATCAAACTGATTGAATATACCTGCTACACTTTTATTTATCTTTACGATCTATCATAAAAAATGTACGAAAAAAGAAAATTTGTGTTTACGTTGATCCATGTATTGCATCCAGATATTATATCTTCGATATTACCCAAACCACAAGCAAAATAAGTAGATAACATAATAAAGCTAATTAAAAATGGGTAGTATTTAATCGAGTGACTGTAAATTAAAATTTTAAGTAACAAAAATACTTACGTTACAGTATTGCTAAGTGGGCGACTGACCACGGACGGCGAGAAATCAACAGAACAGCAACTTACAAACATTAATTTGAGTTACTCAAAATACAAAATGAGAAGCTTCATAACATTTGAGCGACCTAATATATATTTGAGTATCAACACCACGTCCTGCATTTTTACACGACTGACCAAAAAAGGAGTGTTATGTTTTCAGGGTTCATGTATGTATGTAAGTATGTATGTATGTATGTAAGTTTCTTTATTCCACCATAAGTCCTGAACGGCTTAACAGATTTTGATGTGAGAGGTATTTTTAGATTCCTTGCATTCCTCCGAGTGACATAGGCTATATGACGTCATCATAAAAACAAAATGGCGGATTATATATGCGATAAATAGCAGACCAAAAAAATAAAATTTGATCAATCTTATCGAGTAGGGTATCAAATTGAAGGGCTTTAAAAGGCGATTTCAAAAATGTATATAACTTATATGTTTGTATGTACTTTTTGTGTAAAAACTTGTCAGTCGTGTTTTTTATTTTTAATAATTAGCTTGTTTCAATATTTCATCAAGTACTAAATTAAAATGAGCGGCATTTTATCTTAAATGAAATGTTTCAAATAGAATTAAAACTTTAAAAAATCTTTCATGAGCAGAGTATTATGAGCTAACATTATTTTGAAAAATATTCATGTGAAATAACTATTTGACGAAGAATTGTAATGATTTAAGGGTAGTAAATAAATGAAACAATGTATTCGTAAAAAATCAAACAAATTGTTTTTACTTCAATCAAAATTTAACATCGATAAAAATATTAGGAAGGATAGGAACGATGATCCATTGTCACTGGTAAATAAGTGCTGGCTTGGACTTAGCGGGACGGCCTCATTTTCGTTTTTGCCCAATTGGTATCATTTATGCTTCCAGAGGTGGTGTTGTAAGTTTAAGACGAATTGCTAGACCCAAAACATGTTTGCAAATATATGGATTCGTTGCCCCGCCCCCATTCGATTCCCGCGCAACACGGAATCTGTAGTTTTCATTAAATTATCGTATCAAAATAAAAAACATTAAACCTCAAATAGTATATAAGTAACCAATAATCATTAATATAGCAGCTTACAAAACGTTTCTCAAAGTGAATTTTTTAGTTGTTCGTTATGTTAAACCTCAATTGGAAAAACCATCTATTAACTTAATATTAAAGTAATCCTCTCTGTATTTCTAGTCGCTCACTTAGTAATTAAGTCGCACGGTTAGAAATTTTATATATGAAATGGATTAATCACAACCCACTTTTTGTAAGCTCGTTTTGGATTTAATTATAAGTTAATATTCATCGATAGTTTAGTTAATTTTTCGCTTACTCAAATTCATACCGTTCAAGTTATTAAAATAGTATCGCAACATGTGTCGCTAAGTTTTTTTTTTATTCGATCGTTTTATTATTCCCCATTAAAAATATTTATTTAAGTTCTTTGACTCTTCATAGAACTAATGTCGTTTTTTTTTATCTCACCAAAATATATCTATATATATATATATATATATATATTATTATATATATATATATAAAAGAACAAGGGTGTTTGATAAATCAACGCCCAGCCTAAACCATAAAAGCTATAAACTTGAAATTTGGACCGAAGTTTTATGTTAATACGTAGTGCTCAGATAAGAAAGGATTTTTCAAAATTAGACCCCTAAGGGGGTTAAAATTGAGGGCAAAGTTTGTATGAAAAAAAATTTAAATCTTCACTGATTTACTTGAAACTTGGCAAGAATGCTTCTCAACAAAAATAACCAATGGCGTGTTTCAGCGTTTTTTGAAATTCAACCTCTAAAGGGGTAAAAAAGGGGAGGTAAACTAATTTATTATCACAAAACCGAAACTATAAAAGCTATAAACGTGAAATTTGGTTAGTGTCTTCATTATACAATATACTGCCCACATAAGAAAGGGTTGTTCACAATTTCAACCCTACAGTCCAAAAAAAGGGGTGAATTTGCGTACCTTTCGACAAATCCCATTTGAAATTTCGCCAGTCACAAGCAATGCATGTTGGCCTATTGGTAGAGGCCGCGGATTATTTTTTTAAGTACAGGGTTCGAATCCTGCCAGATGTGACTTTTTTTTTCCAATTTTTTTTGCGTTTTGTATTAGTTTTTTAGAATTCTATATTTTTTTAAATATTTTAGTAAAGAAATATTTCAAAAAGTAGCTGGATCGAATCCTGCCACTAACAATAATTTTCTGTTTTCGTTTTTTATTTGTTTTCTAGAATTAATTTCTTACTTTTTTTTAATTTTGAAAAGAAACGAATAAATTCATTTGCAAATTTATTTCCGGTCATCTACTGATTGTGCCAAGCAAAATAATATCCAATAGATGGCGTTGATAAAATAAGAAATGTAAGCTGAAATTATTTCTCAATATTTTCAATAGATCGTGGGCGAGCATTTTCTGTTGACGTATAAAAATCAAAGATCAGGATCATATGATGAAGAATTCCAAGGGACCAGCTACACTATTACATAATGTATATGGAAATGGCGTCTTAGCAAAAGTCGTTTAACCTGATGAGCATTTTCTGCTGACGTATAAAAATTTAAGTTTATGCAACATATGATGAAGAACTCCAAGAGACCAGCTACTCTATAAAAAATGGAAATGGGGCCTTAGCAAAAGTCGTTCATCCTGATGAGCATTTTCTACTGACGTATAAATAGACAGGACACGGGATAGGATAAAGAGGGACTCTGGGTGGTAGTGGTGGTACACGGGAAACTGTAGATAACACCGCGACTGTACTACGAGTACCTAATATATTCCCGCGGGACACGGGATAACCAAATAGCTGAAATTTTGAGTACTGGAGTTTAGGTTACTACAGTTTGGAACACAAAAAGATTTTTCATCTAAGGAAACTCACGCGGGCGAAGCCGCGGGCAGCAGCTAGTTTAATATAAATACACTTATATTAATCGGAAGTAGAAGTATAAATTTTCAGACCTACTTTCATAATTTACACTATACTTACTATCTTGTTGAGTAATTGACATACTTTACAAAATAAGATATCTTTCTTTTCGCCTACTTCACTAATCTTAATTCGGTATATAACTTTTTTTTTTTCAAACAGCTTGACAAAATAAAGCCCGGGCTTATATGTGGCTGCATACAGTAAACAGTTGTACTGATACAAGTAGATTTGTTTATCGAAATACCTATTTCCTAAAAACTTTTCATCTCCATGATCTTTTATAATGGATTAATTTTATTGATACTTACTACCTACATATTTGCAAACGATATTTCAATGACAATATCTGTTAAAAAAATCGTAACGTTCAAAACATTTGCACAGCAAATAATAGATGCTGATAAAATCTTGCGCGTGCCACAAACACCTGATAACAGTACTCTGAAAATTATCTCAGTGTTTTACGAGAAGTCGTTAAATCTCGCATTCTTCGGCCTAAAATAGGTGCATTTCTATGCCAAATTACGAAAAAATTTGATTATTTTTAAACTGGCAGATAAAAGCTTAGATTATCTAATAAGAAGACTTCGTTAAGATCAAGTAGAAGCGGAAGTGATAAGTGCGTAGGAAAAAGTAGGTAAAAGAGCGCAGATAGGGTGCGCAGTAACTTTGCGTAGCCCTATAAAGGGATGGGCATAGTCACTCGACCCATTCACAAGTAACCGCCTGTCGACGTCACAACTGAACCCGGGAACTAAGTGAATCGGGACACAGTGCAGTGGATACTTTATTTTCTGTGACATTTCACCATGAGGGCTGTTTTCTGCTTAGTTGTGATAGTTTTAGCCTGTGACGGCATCACCAGTCTGCTTTTGCCAGTAAGTGTCCTAATATAAAGTTTAACAACTAACTTTTGTTATACTGTGAGAAAGTTCGTTTTAGATTTTAAACTGTTTTAATTTTTATCTGCGCCATAAAGTTTGCTACTTTGAAATTTTTTCTTCTTCTTCCGTGCCTTATCCAATTATTTGGGCATCCCTCCTTGTACGTCGGTACCAGGACGGTTTGTCCTAGCCAGTCCTGGGTTTATAAGTGTTCTTTTAAGTTAAATTAAAATATTTTATAGTTTGGAAAGTGGTAAAAAATGGACGACAAATGTGTAAAATGCAAATTACATTTTCACTCAAGCTGAAATTTGGTTTTTATATTAACGTCCACAAATATTTATTAAAATGTTGTAAAGAAAGTTATTAACAGTTTATTAAATCAGTAATCAGTTTAGAACATTTTCAAAGAAACAAACTAACTAGTTATTAATTATATTAAGTTTCATGATTATTTTTCACTCTAAAGGCATAGGTATCATACCATCTCCGTCCCATTACTTCTGATCCTGGAAAAAAAAAATATCCAAAAATTTTGAAAAGCTCGACCAAGACTGTTTAATAAATTTCTTTCGGCATTTCTTCATTATAGCATTGGTCGTTCCGAAATGCTAGTAGTTTGTAGCTTTGAGATTTATAATGCAATATCAATATGTATTTTCATTTTTGACTTTTGTAAAAGTAAAGTAAAGTAAAATAATAAAAAAGTTAAAAAAAAGGTAAAAAGTAAAGGGTAAAGTTTATACTCGTACCTATTGTTGAAACTAATCCGACTAAACATTATCCAAAACACGTTCAGTTATAACTTCTGCACTACTATCATGACATTTTGACATTCTATTGTGGTATTGGGCAAAATTTATACAATTTGATTTTCATTGTGGACGCCCGGGACGGATATTAAAGGCTTTAATCAAAGACTATTTTGACGCATTGTTACATCTGTTAAAAAAGTATATTATATACAACTAATAGGTACAATGGAGGCCAACACTACGTATTTAATGAATTTATTAAGGCGTATTGTATAATCGTTAACAATTCAATGCAGTGAAAAATTGTGCTAAATAATAACAAAAAAAAAACTACTAACTTTGACCAAAAATGAAAATAAAACTTAACAGTTAGGTATATAAGGCAATACCAAAAACTGATTTTGTATACAGCCAAATAAATCTAATCACTCTCAAAAAATGCATTTGATTCACTGCAATATTCATAAAATAAGATGCGCTTTATAAAATACCTAGTAAGTACATAAAATATGCAACGCAGCAAATATTGCTACCGCGTAACTGGGCTAAGTGCAAGATTTATACGACCCATAATACGGAAAGTTAAAAAACTTAGCAAAAGGTTAGACAACTAAACTAAAAAAACTAACTAACTAAACAAGAGAAAAACATACATAAAAATTTCATATTAACATAATAATTAATTTCATATGGCCGCTACATTTTCCTATTGATGCATATAGATCTAAAGATGTCTTTTTCACACTCCGTACAGAAAATGGCACCAAAACTATTCGATGTTACATATTTTAATTTTAAAATCATGTAGATACACACAAGTAAAAGTAGGTACAACAAAAAGAGACTAATACATAGGTGCTGCTTATTATTTTACTTCTTTTTAAATGCGAATGCTTGGATGTTTGTTAAGTACCAACTCAATCACGCAAAAAGTTTGTTCACAATTCGCTTTTAATAAAAAGAATAAAAACTTTAAAATAAACGATAGTTATAAGAAATACTAGCCTACACAGGCTCTGCGCTCACGTTCTTAATTAATTTTTTTATTACCGTTAGTTCAAACTACACGCCTCATACTCTCTGTCCGCACAATATCAGGTCTCATTTTATACTAAAACAGTACTATTAGCTTCTTCATTTGTAAGTAATGAGTATGTGTAGACATTTTCCCTAAGGATTTGATCGCAAGGACAATCTGTCCGAAGAGATTCCGGTATTATCCTGTAATTCGTTTCTAAAGCTTAATCAACGAATGAAATAGTAAATTGGATGACTAGATTTAGTTAATATGGATAAAGAAATCTTCAATAATAAACAATAGGTTTTTACAAGATTGCAATCTTTGCATTTGAGCAGATTTTTAAAGCAGAATTATATTTTTATTCATTATTAAGCTGAAATTAGATATGATGGTTTCAATAACATTGGTTATTTTATGTATTATGATGATGCACCCTCCTGGGTCAGGATCAAGGAAGTAACTCTATAACAGACATGATTTTTAACCTCAAATAAAAACTTATTTAATTTTTCAAAGTTGCAAGTTTTGTGTACTTATATCTTCTTAAGTTATTTTATTTATACCTAACGATTTAAATAATATCATAGACGATATTCCATAGTTCATCTTTTGGATTTTGCTTTATCCGAAGCTCTCCTCGCCATTAAAGGTCTGAAAGCACGTAAGCCTGTCAGTTCCGGTTGTTATCTTGTAGCTTCCAGCCATAAGGCTAACTTAGCAGTCTTAAGCTTAATAGAATACTACACAGTTTAGACTTTTTTTTATTAAATAGATTTATAAAATACTAGCTTTTGCCCGCGGCTTCACCTGCGTGAGTTTCTCAAGAGAATAGTGCTTTTCCCCGGGATGAAAGGTACCCAATGACCTTCTCAGCACTTTTAATTTCAGGAAGATTGATTCAGTAGATAATGCGTGAAGAAGAGGTAACAAACAAATTCACTTTCACATTTATAATATCAGTTAGGGTATGGTTTTCATAGAGAAATACAGAATAAGACAAATGCTTTTCTAAAGCTAATATAATAATAGTAAAAGTTGCTTGTTTTCTTGGAATTTCAATAAAAAAATATTATATCGCGTTTTGATTAAGAAAAATGATACCTACTAAATCCAATTTGTATCATTTTTCATCAAAATCTAATTTCAGACAGGTAGATGTTGATAGAATACGTTAGGAAGATACCTGTCATATCCAATATCCAGCTAATCGTGGCCTTTGAGTCTCGAGTCTTCAGGCTCTGTCTACCCCTTAAGAGATAAAGACGTGATACTGCATCTGTACTATATATTCCGTATTTTACCTACGCTAACAGGTAAAATAACATATACAAAATGGTATTTACCACACACACAGTGGTAGATAAATAAAATACCACTTATCTACCATACCATAAAATATTGAGTGATTTGCAACCATACTATATATTGACTAGCTGTTGCCCGCGGCTTCGCCCGCGTGAGTTTTGCTTAGATGAAAAATCTTTTTGTGTTCCAAACTGTAGTAACCTAAACTCCAGTACTTACTCAAAATTTCAGCCATTTGGTTATCCCGTGTCCCGCGGGAATATATTAGGTACGCGTAGTACAGACGCGGTGTTAAAATGAATCAAAAGTGATATTTCATTCCATAAACGATCTTCGTCTGCTCGTTATCTACAATTTCCCGTGTACCACAACTCCCACCCCAAGTCCCTCTTTGTCCTATCCCGTGTCCTGTCTATTTATACGTCAGTAGAAAATGCTCATCAGGTTGAACGACTTGTGCTAAGGCCCCATTTTCATTTATTTTATAGAGTAGCTGGTCTCTTGGTTCTTCATCAGATGTTCCATAATCTTTAATTTTATTACGTTAACAGAAAATGCTCGTCAGATTGATTAACTTTTGCAAAGGTACCATTTCCATATTTCTTATAGTTTAGCTGTTCTGTTGAGGTTCTTCATCAGGTGTTCCAGTTTTCAAAATCAATTAAAGCCTATATGTTGCCCAGGCTTAATAGCTATACAACAAAAAATGTTTCATTCAAATCCGTCCAGTAGTTTTGCGTGAAACATGTACATACATACAGACAGACAGAAAGACAGACAAGAAATTCCAAAAAAATATTTTTGCTTTCTATTATTCTTTTTAAATGTCCCTCTATCCATTTCAGTCAAAAATACTAAATGTACAGACAAAATATTTTTACTGTTTTATTATATGTATAGACAATCAATCTAACTTGGTTAGTTAGGAACTACGTTTAAATTAGGATAGTATTATATAATCTGTGGTTTAAATTAAATCTCTTTAAAGACGCCATTATCATTTTATCAACGCCATCTATTGGATATTTTTCTTGGCACAATCAGTAGATGACCGGAAATAAATTTGCAAATGAAGCTATTCGTTTCTTTCAAAATAAAATAAAAATGTAAGAAAATATTTCTAGAAAATAAATAAAAACGAAAACATAAAATTATTGTTTGTGGCAGGATTCAATCCAGCTATTTCCAGCTTTCTTGAAACATTTCTCTACTAAAATATTAAAATATTTAAATTCTAAAAATAAAACTTTTTCCAAAAAAGTGAACCGACTTCCATTATAAAATTAAAAATCATGAAATAACAATAAAGAAATAGTAGATTTTACAACAAGTGCACAAAACGAATCATTTTCATCCGAGACTTTTAGCAGCCCGAGCCGAAGGCGAGGCTGTAATGTCGAGGATAAAAATCGTTTTGTGGACGAGTTATAAACTCTGCTTTTCACTTCGATTGCGAGGAAATAAATCAAATTAAAGAAATTAATAAACGCACGAAAAAACAAGAGCAGTTTCCCGCCGCTTAATTTTTTTAAAATCTTACGGCATTGATAGGCTTGGGCTGCAGACCTATACAGCCACTATTATATTAATTTTGTAATAATATTTTTAAATTAATTAAATAACATACCGTACTTGAATTTAAATTTTAATATCTTTGATGTCTTAAAAAACACATAAGGCAAATAAATTAAAAGTAAATATTATAAAATAACAAATTCTATATATGAACTTTTTATCGTGTTTGGCTGTATGGCTCATTTTTCTTTGCCTTAATATAAATACATTTATGAGTAGATACGTTAATGCCCTTGTGCACAAAATTTGATTTTGTGCAGCCTATATCCTGCACAAATAAGCACTTTCCGAGCATGAGAAGTGAAAAATGTATTAGCATGCTACCTACTGAATGAGGTGAAGTCGGTGCCAAGTGCAGGACTATGTAATTGTTTAGCTAGGCATTTTGTATATATACATGATTCTAATGTTAATTTAGATTATTTAATATTCAATTTGGCACCGACTTCACCTCATTCTGTAGGTAGCATGCTAATACATTTTTCTTTATTGTTATTTCATGATTTTTAATTTTATAATGGAAGTCGGTTCACTTTTTTGGAAAAAAGTTTTATTTTATCATTTTTAGTCACAGACAAATAATAGTAAAATAAATATTAAAAAAATATTTCTGTGTTTTTAGTGCTTCTACATCTTTTCATTTTCTTTAATAAAAACTTAAACTTTTCTTTCACTGGTGGCCGAAAATAAAGAATTAAGAATTCGAAACTTTTTATGTCAGTTTGATTTGAAATGTCAGAACATGTCAAATTGTCTATTATTTTTGGCACATAAATAGACCGTGAGCACGCGACGACCAAACCTTCCTTATTTTAAAAATGCTGAATGTTTCTCTGCGTGGTATATACGGGTAAAAAAAATTAGCGACTAGGTATGAAGTTTGGATGCAAGTTGCTTATGTAGGTAATATGGATAGCAAGGATGATTTTTATAGGTATAAAAAGCACCCTTGGGGCCTTACAAACTAATATTAAATTCAGCTTTTATATCAAAACAAATATAACTATAATTTAGTAAAGTTACAATATCTAGCAGGGGTTTATATCTGCACCAATTGCCTGGCAATGGATGGCGTGATTTCTTATATTATTAGGAATAAAATCTTTAAAAAACTTTACTTTAAGGAAATTGAGTTACCACTTTAAATGTTATTGCTACAAATAATCTGCCTAAGTAATCATGATCCAACGTTTATAGTCGCTAATCGCTATTTCTATGTTGGGAACATACACAGAAAATCTTTAGTTTTAATAAAATAAGGAAGGGCATGCTATCGCGGGCTTTTGCTCTATAATGCAATGTTGGTATTTTTATATTTTGTTAGGTATCTTTAAAATTACCGAACAAATTCTGATGTGGTTAAAATGGGACCAACTTGGGTATATACCATTACGAATAAAAAAACAATTTCGGAAATCAGTCCACTGTAGGCGGAGAAATCGGCGAACATACATACAAAAAAAACATACATACATCGAAACATATAACCTCCTCCTTTTTTGGGAAGTCGGTTGAAAACTAATACAAAACGAAAACAAAAGTAAGTAAAAGAAGTCATGCGTCTAGCAGGATTCGAACCCTGGTACTCAAAAAATGGTCCGCGACCTCTACCGATAGGCCAACATGCATTGCTTGTAACTGGCGAAATTTCAAATGGGATTTGTCTATAGGTACGCAAATTCACCCCTTTTTTGGACTGTAAGGGTTAAAATTGTTAACAACCCTTTCTTATGTGGGCAGTATATAGTATAATGAAGACACTAACCAAATTTCACGTTTATAGCTTTTATAGTTTCGGTTTTGTGATGATATATTAGTTTACCTCCCCCTTTTTACCCTTTTAGAAGTTGAATTTCAAAAAACGCTGAAACACGCTTTTTTGTTGAGAAGCATTTTTGCCAAGTTTCAAGTAAATCAGTGAAGATTTTAAATTTTTTTTTATACAAACTTTGCCCTCAATTTAAACCCCCTTAGGGGTCTAATTTTGAAAAATCCTTTCTTATCTGAGCACTACGAATTAACATAAAACTTGGGTCCAAATTTCAAGTTTATAGCTTTTATGGTTTAGGCTGGGCGTTGGTTTAGGGTCTCTAATGATTGTCATAAAAATATTTGTAATAATATAGTTCGAAATAATGTTTTTTCACATAATCATAATTAATATAAATTAAAATAATATTTTTTTAACATAATTGTTTTGTAATAAATACAAATTATCATAAACATAAATAATCATAATATAATTTAATCATAATAGTAATACTCATAATGTACAGAGAAAAGAGAACTCATAATGTACGGATGCACTCAGAAAAAAAGGTAAGAATTGTTAAGTTTTTGTTTTTTGTTGTTTATGTTCGCGGCTTAGTGGTGGCCCAAGGGCCACCCCCGCCGCACCCTAACCTATACTAGTGTTTGTGTCAACTTAATGTGAAATAGGTATAATCAAATTTTACATAATGTCTTCAATTGTCATCAACAAAATAAAAGACGAACAAAATAAAAAAGAAAATATGTTTATGACAATAACAATTATGATAAATCCATTATGATAAACCATTTTATAAAAAAATCTGTATGGCAATCTATGATTATGACTAAACAAATATTATTACAATAATTATTATTTGAATAAAATATTGTGATAAAAAAATTATGAGAAAGGCTTTATGACAAACCATATTATGATTATTAACCTTATGAGAAATGAAAGGATCCCTTGTTCTTTTATACATATATATATAGATTTATTGTCTTTTTCTTCCAAAAGTGTCAGAGCTCACTTAACACCCTCGATACGTCCTCAATCACCCATTTTTTATAACGGTAATAGCCAATTTTCCGCATGTTTAATTCAAATTTTTCGGTTATCAATCTGAAAGACCGGAAGTCATTTATAAAAAACCCTTTTTATTTTGGGTTCGTCATTTTTTATGTAAAACATTATATTGGCGTAGCTTGGCAGTAAAATCGAATCGAATGCCGTGACGGAAAATGCCATGATGCGTCGTGGCACGATGCTCATTTGTTTTACATCTGACGGACGTCTCATAACGGCTCACTTTTTTATATGGATACAAGAAAAAAAATAAAACACAGAAAGTCATAAAGTACCCTAGAGAAAAATAATACTTCGTTTTTATCTGCACTGGTAATTAAAATACGTTATATATATTGCTTGCGCACCTGTGGCCAGAAGCTATAATTTATATTACTGTTAGTTATAGTATACTTAGGATCTACGAGCAACTAAAGATAGTTACTCGTAAATTGTCTTTCAGCTATCTTATTACTTGATTGTAGAAAAATCTTTTTGGTATATTTTAACCAAACTTACAAAATAATTTGATAAACTATACCTAACTAGCTTTTGCTCGCGGCTTCGCCCGCGTGAATTTCCCACGGGAACTGTCCTTTTTCCGGGATGAAAGGTACCCTATGTCCTTCTCCGTACTTCCAGCTATGTGTATGCGAAATATCAGGAAGATTGGTTCAGTAGATAAAGCGTGAAGAGGTAACAAACAAACAAACAAACTCACTTTCACATTTATAATATTAGTTAGGATTTGAAGGTTTTCAGTGATAGTTTATTATGGTTAGTTACCATGGTTAGATTTAAGTTCCATACATGCATTGAAAGTTAATTCGTCCGACCTACATCATAATACCTACAGTTCTTCAATAAATTAAAAAATATTCTTGAACAATATCGGTTATACTAGCTATTGCCCGCGATTTTATACGCGCATAAGAATCCCTTTAGTACTTATGATTCTCCATTTTCTCATGCACTCAATTATGTTTATAATAAGTCTGTATATTACAAGGTTAAATAAATGACTTCCCCCTTAGTCTGTCACTTACATTTAGAGGGGAGAGGCTGGTGTACTGAGGTACAGGCTCTGCTTAGTTCAGACACCAGTCTCTCACAATCTTATACTTTTATTCGCAACTTTAAACTTTTTTCTGTGAATGTTAGATTGTGGAGAGGAATAGAGTAATTTTGAATTTTATGAGTATTTCGGGAAATCCTATTTTAGTATCTACACTCCCCAAGGATCCTAAATTTCAGCTTCCTACGCCTAATAGTCTGCGTTGTCTGTCAGAATGAAAGATATTTACAATTGATCATTGATGATAGTAGTTACCTATATGAAAAATCGGTATGGTTTCCGCGGAAAATAAAATTTCACGACTATTTTCTAGCCACTGCTAAGCTAGTTTAAAATTTAATAGAGGACGATATTATACTACAATAAGGTCGTTAGTTGCTTACACTACTAAACTATTCCATACGCAGGCAGATTTTATGATTTGGAATGAATACACATAAATTATTATGAGGTCTGTCAATTGCATGTTTACGTCAGGCACTGTAGTTGACAAGTGTGAATTTATGAGCGTGTTTGATAAAACATAGTGCCTGTTATTTATACCTAATATTATTTTACAATACAGTAAGTTTAGGAAAAACATTAATTTACATGCCTCCATGCAGGTCGGGGAGCTAAGAAAAAACATAGAATGTGCCAGCTGCCTCTCTTGGAGGGAAAGGGCTTTAAATTGGGGATTCCTCCACTCATAGGCAATGGGTTAGCAACCTGTCACTATATCTGAATCTCCATTCCATCAGAAAGCCCACTATTCAGCTAAGCGTGGCCTTCGAGTCTCACTTACTCTTGGCTCTGTCTACCCCGTAAGGGATAAATACGTGATTTTATGTATGTATTAATTTAAAAAATAACAACTAAATCAATAATTTATTAAAAACTAAAACAGAATCTACACTTATATAATTAAGCTGAAGAGTTTGTTTGTTTAAATGCTTCAATCTCTCGAACTACGAACTCAAAGAAGATGACATGTCCACGAAAGCAAAGCCGCGATGCACACCTAGTATAAAATAATTCTCAAAGCTAGGAACTACTGGCATCGAAGATTATGTCGCAGATTCGTATTAAGTACGACCAAAAGACTTAACTGGCGTAGTATGTAATAAGTCTATGGTACGACGCCATTGTATAGGTACTAGAGCTACTACTGGTGGTGGTAGTCACGGGGATATGCCCCCCCCCCCCCCCCTCTGGGAACTTCTTGGTATATAATTTTTCTATAATACAAGCCCGGGACTTTCCCGGGGTTATTTTGAGAATAGGCCACGAACTTGACGCGAAGATGGGATCCGCCCTTGGTGTTGGTTGTACACTCTAGTGATAATTTAGGTATAGGTATACTATCAGTACTATAATTAATAATACTTCCATGCTGGTCTGGGAGCGAACAAAAAACATAGAATGCCAGCTGCTTCTCTTCCCACGCAGATAGTAAAAGTCAATCGAGGGAAAGGGCTTTAAACTGGGGATTCCTCCACTCATAGGCGATGGGCTAGCAACCTGTCACTATATCTGAATCTCCATTCCATCAGAGAGCCCACTATTTTGCTAAACGTGGCTTTCGAGTCTCACGACTCTTGGCTCTGTCTACCCCGTAAGGGATGAAGACGTGATTCTATGTACTATAATTATCAGTAGGCACTATAAGTACCTAGATAGACTATAAACGTAAGGATGGCTTCTAATCAGACTTTAAATTCCACAGAGATAAATGCACGATTAAACAAACTCTTCGTTGTCGTTTTATTATGTCACTATAGATAGTTATACAAACATAGTGTAAGAGAAAAAATAACGACTTTTTATGGTTACAAACTGTTACTTATTAATCCTCGATACATTTCTTTAATATCTTCGTTTTCCTCTCCAATATATCTGAAGGCATACAATACGGTGTGCGGATTCCATTTCCTAATTAAGTACCTTCGTTGATCTTCGTATTTTTGTTACGTAAGGGCCCGTACTAGGCCAGATTGCTTCACATGATCGTCTGTAATTTCTATATTAATGTAAAACTGAATGTAAAATTAAGATATAGCAAACTTCAGGACTAGCACGAGGGATTATGTTACTCAAAAACACGATTGCATAAAATTTTCTCGATAGAAAAAAATTGCGAAGTTGCCTCCAAATCACCTATAATTAACACTTTAAACTGCTATTATTCAAGTAATACATTAAAATTAAGATTGAAAATTTTTGTATAAATTACTATAGAGTAATTTATACAATATTATATTATACAAAAAAATATATTTTGGCCTGTGGTGTGGCCCTAGAATAGCACCAACCCGTCTCTTCCCGTGGGTGTCGTAAGAGGCGACAAAGGGATCTAAAACACCGGAGGATGGGCAGCAGCATCTTTCCGCGTACTATGACATCACACTGCGATCGCCAACCCGCCTGCCAAGCGTGGCGATTACGGCAAAACCCCCCATGGTTGTTACACCCATAACACGGCCCCTAGTCCCCGGCGGCCCCGCTATCCCGGACTCTGGTAGCGGTCACGGTAACGGCGGGGCAGGGGGTGCTAAGAATCCCCGGCAGATGCCAGGCTACCAACCCCGACGACCTTTGGCCCTGGCAACTTATAACACGTGTACACTGCGGACCGACGAGAAGCTCGCTGAACTGGAGGAAGAATTGAGCAGGTTACGATGGGATATTGTAGGATTATGTGAAGTCCGAAGAGAGGGGGAGGACACCATGATCCTCAAGTCCGGAAACCTGCTCTATTTCCGGGAGGGCGACCAACTGTCCCAGGGTGGTGTCGGGTTTATCGTCCACAGGTCCCTCGTCAACAACGTGGTCCAGGTCGAGAGTGTTTCGGCGAGGGTAGCGTACCTTGTACTCAGAATTACCAAACGGTATTCGTTGAAGGTAATACAAGTATACGCACCGCCCTCATATCGCTCCGACGACGAGGTAGAGACTATGTATGAGGATATTTCTAGAGCCATACATAGCTCCCGCCAACCCGCCTGCCAAGCGTGGCGATTACGGCAAAACCCCCCATGGATAAAATCCTTGGGGGAGGCCTTTGTCCAGCAGTGGACGTCTTTAGGCTGAGAGAGAGAGAGAGAGAGAGAGACATAGCTCCCAGGCCCACTATACCGTTGTGACGGGGGACTTTAACGCGAAACTGGGCAAACGAAGCGATGATGAGCTGAGGGTGGGGAATTTTGGATATGGAAGGAGGAATGCACGTGGTCATCTGCTGGCCGGCTTTATGGAGAAGGAGAGCCTCTTTATGATGAACTCCTTCTTCAAAAAGCCAAAACAGCGAAAGTGGACATGGTTGCATCCTAATGGCGTTACAAAAAATGAGATTGACTTCATCTTGTCGACGAAGAGGCACATATTCAATGATGTCTCTGTGATCAATGCCGTAAAAACAGGAAGCGATCACCGATTGGTAAGAGGCACATTGAATCTTAGAATAAAACTCGAAAGGTGTCGACTGATGAAGTCTACGCTCCGACCAGCGCCTATCCAGCTCCAAAACCCCGAGAGCTTTCAGCTCGAATTGCAGAATCGCTTCGAATGCCTGGGAGACTGCGAAAATCTGGACGATTATAATGACAGGTTTGTGCAAATTGTCCAAACAGCTGGGTCTAAGGCTTTCAAAACCCGCCGTTCAAAAGGAACCAAAAAGATCTCGGACCTCACCAACAAACTCATGGAAGAAAGACGAAACTTGGTTCTGCAGTCCTCTGACGATGCTGCTCAGTATCGACGTCTAAACAGACAGATCTCCAAGTCCTTAACTCGTGATTTACGCCAATTCAATACTGACCGTATTGAAGAGGCGATCAAGCGAAATAAGGGCTCAAAAGTGTTTGCAAGGGATCTGTCTGTTGGTCAAAGCCAACTGACCAAGCTGAAGACTGAGGATGGCAGAATCATTTCGTCGAAGCCAGAGCTGTTGGAAGAGGTTGAGAAGTTCTACGGACAATTATACACCAGCGTACGCACACCTGTCAGTAATCTGGCCAAAGATCCAAGAGCCAGATTGACCCGACACTACACCGAAGATATCCCGGACGTCAGCCTTTATGAGATTAGAATGGCTCTCAAACAGTTAAAAAACAATAAGGCACCGGGTGATGATGGAATCACGGCTGAGCTTCTGAAAGCAGGTGGAACGCCGGTATTAAGAGCTCTTCAGAAGCTATTTGATTCCGTCATACTTGAGGGACAAACGCCTACGGCATGGCACAGAAGTGTGGTGGTACTTTTCTTCAAAAAAGGTGACAAAACCCTATTGAAGAATTATAGGCCTATCTCACTTCTGAGCCATGTCTACAAACTGTTTTCGAGAGTCATTACGAATCGTCTCGCTCGCAGGTTTGACGACTTCCAGCCTCCCGAACAAGCCGGTTTCCGAAAAGGCTTTAGTACCGTAGACCACATACATACGCTGCGGCAGATTATACAGAAGACTGAGGAGTATAATCAGCCATTATGCTTGGCGTTTGTGGACTACGAGAAAGCCTTCGATTCGATCGAGACCTGGGCTGTGCTACAGTCTCTCCAACGGTGCCAAATTGACTATCGATATATCGAAGCGCTGAAGTGTTTGTACGAAAACGCCACCATGTCGGTCCGTCTCCAGGATCAAGGCTCCAAACCTATCCAGTTGCAGCGAGGGGTGAGACAGGGAGACGTGATATCTCCGAAACTGTTCACCGCCGCCCTGGAAGATGTTTTCAAGCTTCTGGACTGGAGCGGTCTCGGCATCAATATCAACGGCGAGTACCTCACTCACCTTCGATTCGCTGACGATATCGTAGTCATGGCTGAGACCTTGGAAGACCTAGGCACAATGCTCGATGGCCTCTGTAGAGCCTCTCAACAAGTGGGTCTAAAAATGAACATGGACAAGACGAAAATTATGTTTAATATCCGTGTCGCACCCACTCCTCTGAAGGTTGGAGACTCTACACTCGAAGTTGTTGACAATTATCTATACTTAGGACAAACAGTTCAGTTGGGTAAGTCCAACTTTGAGAAAGAGGTCAACCGTCGAATCCAACTCGGCTGGGCAGCGTTCGGGAAGCTTCGCGATATCTTCTCGTCCAAAATACCGCAGTGTCTCAAGACTAAGGTCTTTGACCAGTGTGTGTTGCCAGTAATGACATACGGAACAGAGACGTGGTCGCTTACTATGGGCCTCATAAGAAGGCTCAAGGTCACCCAAAGGGCGATGGAGCGCGCTATGCTCGGAGTTTCTCTGCGTGATCGAATCAGAAATGAGGAGATCCGTAGGAGAACTAAAGTATATGTATTAATGCGGACAATTATACGTATTATTTTTTTAAAAGCTTTTTAAAAATATATTTCAAAAAGTAAGTAACATAAGCCCTGCCTTATCTATAGATATTATTAAGATTGAAAATTTTTGTATAAATTCTCTCTCAGCCGAAAGACGTCCACTGCTGGACAAAGGCCTCCCCCAAGGATTTCCACAACGACCGGTCCTGCGCTGCCCGCATCCATGCGCAACCCGCGACCTTCACCAGGTCGTCGGTCCACCGAGTGGGAGGCCTGCCAACACTACGTTTTCCGGTTCGTGGTCGCCACTCGAGAACTTTTCTGCCCCAACGGCTATCTGTTCTGCGAGCTATGTGCCCCGCCCACTGCCACTTAAGTTTGGCGATTCTGCGGGCTATATCGGTTACTTTAGTTCTCCTACGGATCTCCTCATTTCTGATTCGATCACGCAGGGAAACTCCGAGCATAGCGCGCTCCATCGCCCTTTGGGTGACCTTGAGCCTTCTTATGAGGCCCATAGTAAGCGACCACGTCTCTGTTCCGTATGTCATTACTGGCAACACACACTGGTCAAAGACCTTAGTCTTGAGACACTGCGGTATTTTGGACGAGAAGATATCGCGAAGCTTCCCGAACGCTGCCCAGCCGAGTTGGATTCGACGGTTGACCTCTTTCTCAAAGTTGGACTTACCCAACTGAACTGTTTGTCCTAAGTATAGATAATTGTCAACAACTTCGAGTGTAGAGTCTCCAACCTTCAGAGGAGTGGGTGCGACACGGATATTAGACATGATTTTCGTCTTATCCATGTTCATTTTTAGACCCACTTGTTGAGAGGCTCTACAGAGGCCATCGAGCATTGTGCCTAGGTCTTCCAAGGTCTCAGCCATGACTACGATATCGTCAGCGAATCGAAGGTGAGTGAGGTACTCGCCGTTTATATTGATACCGAGTCCGCTCCAGTCCAGAAGCTTGAAGACATCTTCCAGGGCGGCGGTGAACAGTTTCGGAGAAATAACGTCTCCCTGTCTCACCCCTCGCTTCAACTGGATAGGTTTCGAGCCTTGATCCTGGAGACGGACCGACATGGTGGCGTTTTCGTACAAACACTTCAGCGCTTCGATATATCGATAGTCAATTTGGCACCGTTGGAGAGACTGTAGCACAGCCCAGGTCTCGATAGAATCGAAGGCTTTCTCGTAGTCCACAAACGCCAAGCATAAGGGCTGATTATACTCCTCAGTCTTCTGTATAATCTGCCGCAGCGTATGTAAGTGGTCTACGGTACTAAAGCCTTTTCGGAAACCGGCTTGTTCGGGAGGCTGGAAGTCGTCGAACCTGCGAGCGAGACGATTCGTAATGACTCTCGAAAACAGTTTGTAGACATGGCTCAGAAGTGAGATGGGCCTATAATTCTTCAATAAGGTTTTGTCGCCTTTTTTGAAGAAAAGTACCACCACACTTCTGTGCCATGCCGTAGGCGTTTGTCCCTCGAGTATGACGGAATCGAATAGCTTTTGAAGAGCTTTTAATACCGGTGTTCCACCTGCTTTCAGAAGCTCAGCCGTGATTCCATCATCACCCGGTGCCTTATTGTTTTTTAACTGTTTGAGAGCCATTCTAATTTCGTATAGGCTGACGTCCGGGATATCTTCGGTGTAGTGTCGGGTCAATCTGGCTCTTGGATCTTTGGCCAGATTACTGACAGGTGCGCGTACGCTGGTGTATAATTGTCCGTAGAACTTCTCAACCTCTTCCAACAGCTCTGGCTTCGACGAAATGATTCTGCCATCCTCAGTCTTCAGCTTGGTCAGTTGGCTTTGACCAACAGACAGATCTCTTGCAAACACTTTTGAGCCCTTATTTCGCTTAATCGCCTCTTCAATACGGTCAGTATTGAATTGGCGTAAATCGCGCGTTAGGGACTTGGAGATCTGTCTGTTTAGACGTCGATACTGGAGCAGCATCGTCAGAGGACTGCAGAACCAAGTTTCGTCTTTCTTCCATGAGTTTGTTGGTGAGGTCCGAGATCTTTTTGGTTCCTTTTGAACAGCGGGTTTTGAAGGCCTTAGACCCAGCTGTTTGGACAATTTGCACAAACCTGTCATTATAATCGTCCAGATTTTCGCAGTCTCCCAGGCATTCGAAGCGATTCTGCAACTCGAGCTGAAAGCTCTCGGGGTTTTGGAGCTGGATAGGCGCTGGTCGGAGCGTAGACTTCATCAGTCGACACCTTTCGAGTTTTATTCTAAGATTCAATGTGCCTCTTACCAATCGGTGATCGCTTCCTGTTTTTACGGCATTGATCACAGAGACATCATTGAATATGTGCCTCTTCGTCGACAAGATGAAGTCAATCTCATTTTTTGTAACGCCATTAGGATGCAACCATGTCCACTTTCGCTGTTTTGGCTTTTTGAAGAAGGAGTTCATCATAAAGAGGCCCTCCTTCTCCATAAAGCCGGCCAGCAGATGACCACGTGCATTCCTCGTTCCATATCCAAAATTCCCCACTCTCAGCTCATCATCGCTTCGTTTGCCCAGTTTCGCGTTAAAGTCCCCCATCACAACGGTATAGTGGGCCTGGGAGCTATGTATGGCTCTAGAAATATCCTCATACATAGTCTCTACCTCGTCGTCGGAGCGATATGAGGGCGGTGCGTATACTTGTATTACCTTCAACGAATACCGTTTGGTGATTCTGAGTACAAGGTACGCTACCCTCGCCGAAACACTCTCGAACTGGACCACGTTGTTGACGAGGGACCTGTGGACGATAAACCCGACACCACCCTGGGACAGTTGTTCGCCCTCCCGGAAATAGAGCAGGTTTCCGGATTTGAGGATCGTGGTGTCCTCCCCCTCTCTTCGGACTTCACATAATCCTACAATATCCCATCGTAACCTGCTCAATTCTTCCTCCAGTTCAGCGAGTTTCTCGTCGGTCCGCAGTGTGCACGTGTTGTAAGTTGCCAGGGCCAAGGGTCATCGGGGTTGGTAGCCTGGCATCTGCCGGGGATTCTTAGCACCCCCTGCCCCGCCGTTACCGTGACCGCTACCAGAGTCCGGGATAGCGGGGCCGCCGGGGACTAGGGGCCGTGTTATGGGTGTATCAACCATAGGGGGGTTTTGCCGTAATCGCCACGCTTGGCATGCGGGTTGGCGATCGCAGTGTGATGTCATAGTACGCGGAAAGATGCTGCTGCCCATCCTCCGGTGTTTTAGATCCCTTAGTCGCCTCTTACGACACCCACGGGAAGAGATGGGTTGGTGCTATTCTAGGGCCACACCACAGGCCTAATATATAAAGTCTAATTTGGTTATATTTTTTACGAATTTTAGAAATACATCGCTGAGCACAACATTTCTTTTCGAACTTTTATTCTTATCAAATTATAGATTTTATTGAATAAAAGTACATAAATAGTGAGACCTTTCATAGAACTAACGGCTGACACCAGTTTTATATTTCTATAACGCGTAATAAAAAAGTACATCGCTGGCTGACGACAACAGTTCGGGGCGAAAATCTTAATAAAAAAAGCGGAACAAATGACGAGTTACATTTATTTCTGTAGAACTAACATAGAACTAACATTCTAACTTATTTATTAACACATAGAATAATGTCAATCGCTAGGTACAGACACACCGCGAGCATTTGTCTAGAACGCGGATTGGATGCGTGCGGGCGAGCTGGGTAGCGGGTAGCGGGGGAAAAATCTTAGTTTTCGCTGGCCTAGGGCAGGCTCTTAAAGGATATAGTGGATAAAAGGGCAAAGCCAACAAAAGCATTTCTCTATAGTTATACGTTCAGATAAGAGGAAACAACAGTGAATGAAATAGTAATAAAACTATTACTATATAAATGAAATGTGCCTGTGGTGTGGCCCTAGAATAGCACCAACCCATCTCTTCCCGTGGGTGTCGTAAGAGGCGACTAAGGGATTTAAAACACTGGAGGATGGGCAGCAGCATCTTTCCGCGTACTATGCCATCACACTGCGATCGCCAACCCGCTTGCCAAGCGTGGCGATTACGGCAAAACCCCCCATGGATAAAATCCTTGGGGGAGGCCTTTGTCCAGCAGTGGACGTCTTTAGGCTGAGAGAGAGAGAGAGATATAAATGAAATACTAATAAAACTATTACTATTACAACAGTGAATGAAATAGTAATAAAACTATTAATATATTACTTTGATTTATCCTTGTGGGATAAATCCCACATTCGCTCATTCATTTTGCTCTACAATTAGAAAAAAGAACATTTTTTGCTGTTCCAACTAGAATTTAATTGTTAACATAATACTCGTATTGAAAGAAGTTAGCAATCAAGACTTATTTTAATTCGTATGAAAAAAGTACGACACGTCAGCAGATTCGACACTATGTTTCTTATAGGCCCCACCAGGATACCATAGAATCATGATCAGTACCTTGACGGCTACTTTAGGTAGGTATATAATGTACCTATTACTTACTTGAATGTTGGCACCAAGAAATAAATATACAAAGACCTAATGGATGTATAGAATCAATTAACTTTTTCACTTCTCATGCTCTGAAAGTGCTTATTTGTGCAGGATATAGGCTGCACAAAATCGAATTTTGTGCACAAGGGCATTAACGTATCTACTCATAAATGTATCTTTATTAAGGCAAAGAAAATGAGCCATACAGCCAAACACGATAAAAAGTTCATAAATAGAATTTGTTATTTTATAATATTTACTTTTAATTTATTTGCCTTATGTGTTTTATAAGACATAAAAGATATTAAAATTTAAATTCAAGTACGGCAGGTTATTTAATTAATTTAGGAAAAATATTATTACAAAATTAATTTAATAGTAGGCTGTATAGGTCTGCAGCCCAAGCCTATCAATGTCGTAAGATTAAAAAAACAAAGCGGCGGGAAACAGCTTTTGTTTTTTCGTGCGTTTATTAATTTCTTCAATTTGATTTATTTCCTCGCAATCGAAGTGAAAAGCAGAGTTTATAACTCGTCCACAAAACGATTTTTATCCTCGACATTACTATCAGCCCTCGCCTTCGGCTCGGGCTGCTAAAAGTCTCGGATAAAAATGATTCGTTTTGTGCACTTGTTGTAAAATCTACTATTACATCATGTATGAAAACATGTACTTATTTTCTACGGTTTCCTGCCAGGGCCTTTAATTCTCAGAAAAAGCGCAACAGTTGCTCCTCCTATTAAAACTGTAGAAACTCAAAGAAGTAAAGACCGTTATTAATTTAATATTAAATGAAGTTTCCAGAACAGACAGCAAAGTTCTCCATACAAAGAAAACTGCAGACCTTGTATAAAGTTACGCTAAAGGAACTTGTACAACCCCTTACAATACTGAACGCTACTGAAAAGCTAGGTACCTAAACTCCATTTATTCTTACCAGTCCTATCATGTAAACAATCTTCACGGTACTTTTTATTGAATTTTGTTGAAAATAAATCAAATATTAGTTCAAACCTAAACATTCAAAAGTAAAACATTTATTAACCACGAAAGTAATTTCCTAAAAAGTCTATTTTAATTTATACTGTTGTAAAATCAAAAAAGACATGGTAAGATTGTTTACATGATAGGACTGGTAAGAATAAATGGAGTTTATAATAAATTGGGTATTTATCGTTTCCATTAAAAATAGGAATACTACAGGCAAACAGTTTTGTTACTATGTTGTTGCATTTTTATCGCTAGATCGCAGTGAAAAAAAATCGGATATAGGTACTGATACTTTTACGTCTTTATCCCTTACGAGGTAGACAAAGCCATATTTAGCTGAATAGGGGCTTATTGGAAAGAATCTGACACCAGTAATATTTTACCAGTCACGTAAAGACCAGGCGATAAATACATACACATGATCAGCTTGTTTCTTCTCTCAGCCGAAAGACGTCCACTGTTGGACAAAGGCCTCCCCCAAGGATTTCATCCATGGAGGGTTTTGCCGTAATCGCCACGCTTGGCAGGCGGGTTGGCGATCGCAGTGTGATGTCATAGTACGCGGAAAGATGCTGCTGCCCATCCTCCGGTGTTTTAAATCCCTTAGTCGCCTCTTACGACACCCACGGGAAGAGATGGGTTGGTGCTATTCTAGGGCCACACCACAGGCCACAGCTTGTTTCTTATTGCCTGCCATTTCACTTTCTTCTTAGTCTTTAGACTCAATCTATACCTACATAATATCTAATTTGATCTTTCGTTATTTATTAATTCCTTCAGTTCCATTTAAAGCTTTATTAATAATAACGTGATATTTCTTTCTACCCTTGTTATTACATGTCTGTAGTATCCGTAATACATTGAGGAAATGTTAAGTTTCTGACTGTGAACAAATAAAAGTGTTAAATACTCGTAATATCCCTGTTTTCGAATAAATGCAGTGTTAATTTATCTTAGACTAGCTTTTGCCCGCGGCTTCACCCGCGTGAATTTCCCACGGGAACAGTGCTTTTTCCCGGGATAAAAAGTAGCCTATGTGCTATTCCAGGTCATTATCTACCTCTGTACCAAATTTCATCGAAATCCGTCTAGTAGATTTTGCGTGATTGAGTAACAAACATCCTCACAAACTCACAAACTCACAAACTCACAAACTCACATCCAAACTTTCGCATTTATAATATTAGTATGGATAAGCCGCAGAAACTTACTGATGGTCCTTTGAAATAAACGAACTGAAATATTAAATTTCCTTTAGCAACATCAAAGCAAAATAGCAGTTTAAGAGTTAGTTTAATCTACAGTAGTTAGCTCTTTGCAAGTAAATTCATTATTTCCAAAACGCTAAGTTTGCGCAAAATAAGTTTACGCCGAGGAAAGTAAAATGCTTACGTACAGAATTAAATACCTGAGTAAAATATAGCCTAGATAGCATTTGTCTAGTAGTCAGAAATATTTTCTTTGTTACTTTGGTTTGTTTTAGGATATTATGATTGACCGTTCAATACTTTTTTACTATCTACATATGGGTCGGTACCCATTGGTCCCCTGAAATTCGCACCCTGTGCCCATTCGCACCCTCAAATTTTTGAGGTTTCAACTTGTCCCCTGATCTATTATTATTTTTAAATAATGTATATTTTCCATTCTCAATATATTTCCCTTATAGCCTTAGGTTTTGCAAGTATAAATCGTAGTTATAGTAATTTCTATATTTATTGAAAATGGGTCATCTCTCTCTCTTTAGTCGTATTCCGTCATGACTGAGGGTCGTGGTCATTATATGGAATGAAACACAACAAACACACAATGACTCTCTTGGCAATATTAATGGAGTGGTTTGCCATTGCCTTCTCCATTTCACATACTAGCTGATAAACATCAACCAGAGTGCAGGTTTCCTCACGATGTTTTCCTTCACCGGAAGCAAGTGGTGGTCGATGAAAACTAACATGAGTCAGATTGGTATACAAACTCATGTAGCCCGAGCAGGATTCGAACCTGGGATTTTGTATCCACAGGCGGGCGCCCTACCACTCGGCTACTACCGCTTTGCTTATCTAAATATAAAGAATACAAAAATTAGCAAGTAAATTCATTGCTTCTTGGCTCGTATCTATGATAGAAAAACAAACGCTTTATTTTGTCTATCATACGAGCCAATATTCTCGTAATGAAAACACAAGAGCGTGGACAGCATCTTTAATTTTTAATGAAAGTGAAGCTATTTAATCAAAACAAACACAGTCATTCAAATCCACAGAGGTTTTTCTAAAAAATAACATTAAATTTGAGGCAAAAAGAAGATTCATAGATGTCATAGTCCATTATTCTATGTACTCAAAACAAAAGAGTAACAATAATCATAGTATAAATCTTCTTATGAAAACTATCTTAGTTTGTGTGACACTCACGTACGAGTGTGGGATCCTTACATTTAAAAACACTCAAGAGTCAAAGTTTATCTCGGCTTAAGGCCATTTAAGGGGACTTCTGCTTTTGTGAAAGGAATTAGAGTTTCCTAAAGTACACTTGGGCAAATGGGAAATCTAAAACACGTATTTGATAATTTGATTCATTATGTAATCTGTAATTGCGTTCATTCGTATACTGGAAGGTCTCTGTGGAGTCAACTTGGTATTTCAAAAAAAATTTTCTGATTTACTATATATTGTCAATATCTCAGGATTTAGGCGGAGCACCAAAATGACGCATAATTACAACAAACGATTAACCTATATCAACCTATTACATATACTAATCATATACCACAGTTTGATCAACAAATTATTATTTTTTTCATTTCATTTTTTTTTTACTATTTTGTGTTAATATAAATAATGATTTCTGTGCAGGGCAGAGAATATGGCAGACTTAGGAATACAGCACCCGTCTCCTGGTATTCAAGAGTGAGACGACTGTCAAGGCCCACTCATCGAATCATAGATCCCACAGAAGGTAAATAGAATAAAAACAAAAAAGAATTGTGTGTTTTGTCAAGAAACCTGTGAAATTATAAAATGATGCTTTTTTAATTTCACGAGTCCTTTCCGTGACATTATAATAAGAGAGATAATTCTAGGCAAATACTCTGTTAATTGCACAAATGCAATAACGACTCAAGTATTAAACATATTTTAAGTAATTTAAACCAATTTTGTTCATAAGAAACTTAGCCAAGAGTAAAGCAGCAAGCAACCAAAGCTTGCATTTTTTAACTAATCGTTAAGAAACTTCTTCCTTAGATTAATAGAGAACCCTAAAAGACCTAAACTACAGAACCCAAGTGGTACAAACACAGAAATTTGAATATGGGTAGGCATAATAAATAATAGCATGTGCCAAAATTAAAACGACCTCTGTATGGTGTTTTTGTGTAATTAATTTTGATACCTAACCGCTCTCATATTTTGGTTGGAACCTTCCCTCAGCCCAACGAACTAATATACCACCTCAGCCACTCATTTTTTTTGTTATATAAATATTTTAAAACGGGTCTTTATTCAATTTACCTTTCATTACCTTTGTGTAATAATGTAGAGTAAGTAATTTTTATGAAATAAAGTTCATTTCGTTGTTCTTACAAAATTGTATTTCTATGTTTGTAACAGATTGTTTTCTGGTGACGTCAGAGGAAGGGGAGCTATTTTTCAAGGCTCCATCGGACGAGCCCTCCGTTTGCGGAATATATATGATAGCAGAGCCAGATAAGCGGATCCAGGTGACGTTCAACTACCTTGACGTGCCGTGCGACAATGGTGGACTTGTTGCTGTAAGTTTTGTTTTAACTCACATTGAACAATCTGAACATGTTACTTTACAAGTTTTCTGAATTGTTCAGGATGTGTTTATAATTATTTTGCAGATTGGGTTATTTATTTCTTAGTAGTTGTTCTCATAACTTGGTTTTACCCATTAGTTTGGTTTTAAAGCGTACGTAGGTACTTATTTATTTTTCCTTTTCTTATACTATCTCTGATTATAATTCCACTAGTTATTGTAAATTCGAATACGAAACTACTGATTTTGTCTGAAAAAGTGAATGAATACTACACATGAATTTATAAAATCTTGAATACTTTCACATGTTCTTGTAACATTAGTATAACTTAGATACTTACTTCAGTTTACTTAATTTAATTAGTTATTTTCATATTTAATTAGTTAATATTATTAGTTATTTAGTTTAATTCAATGGAGTGATCGTTCAATG